>JAOTQW010000004.1:5682194-5712806 GCA_026260075.1 Sisor rabdophorus | reverse complement strand
GATGGATTGGCGACCTGTCCAGGGTGTACCCCCTGCCTTTTGCCCTATGTGTGCTCGGATAGACTCCAGCAGACACCCCCGTGACCCCAGATTCTGGAATAAGCAGGTATAGAAGATGAATGAATAAAAATCTTTTCTTTTTGTCCCTACCAACTATGTTTTAAAAACAGATTAGCTTCTGTTATTGGTAACCAATTTAAACAAATACACATTTAAGTTCCACCCATTTATAATACCTCAGTATTACCTCAGTATTCCTAGACTTGAACAACAGAGCTACCACTTCCCATAATCACAAATTATAATTTGCATTGTTTATTTTTATATGTATTAACTTTTCAGTAATATTAAAAACATTTAATCTTGTTTGTATTACCCTTTTTTAGATTATATTTTTGATTTCATGTTACTATAATAGGGCGTGTAATGGTTAGCAATTCGCCTTACAGCAAGAAGGTCCCCGGTTCGATTCCCAGTTTGCATGTTCTTACTGCGCTTGCGTGGGTTTTCTCCCACAGTCCAAAAACGTGTACATTAGGTTAATTGGTGACTCTAAATTGGCCGTAGAAGTGAATTTGTGTGTCTGGTTGTTCTACGATGGAATGGCGACCTGTTCAGGGTGTACCCCTCCCTCTCGCCCTATGTGACCCCGGGTTAGGGAATAAGCAGGTGTACGTTACTATAGACACATGCTGTAAACTGTAGTATATTAATTTACCATTGGTCTGTCATAGCTACAATACACCGCTAGGCGGCGAAAGCGTTTTACGCTAGTTTCAACGCGTGTTTCGTTCTAGATGTCCATTGTAGTGCCGGTAAATAAATTGCTTTTTTAAAACCGTTACATTTAAAGCCTTATTCTTAACGTTAATTTCTACATAAAACCTGCACTGTAAACAACATATAATTCGATTTTTTTAGGTTTTTTTAAAGTCTATAATTGGATAAGCATCCAATAATATAATGGCTTTCCGGGTATTTTTGTATGCTTGGTGGTCCTAGACGTCGGGCGGCTTGCTGGTTAAATTCCAAATCCCAGTAGCGTTACAAGTGCCCTTTCTAAAGTAAAAAGGTTACTAGTGAGTCCTATCTAGTGCACTTGTTATTATGTTTGAATGGTATTTGGAATGTAGCCGTTGTGATTCAGACAGTACAGATGAACAGCCGCTAAAGTAAATCGCCGTTGTTAAAAAAAATCTAAGGGTTTTTGCTACAAGGCTTTTTTTATTACACTTGTGCGGCTTTTAAAGTCGTGACAGTAATTGTCACTCTTTGGTTGCAGATTGGAGAGTTAAAAATGATCACATCTGCCGGTAAGAAATAAATAAAATACAATAGCTAGAAATGCAGTTGATTTAGCTGAGTCACATTAGCAAAGCTAGCTAGATGGGTTAGCTAACAGCGTTTACAGTTCGATATAGATATCTTTTTTAATTTTCGAATTAAAACATATGGATGGCACTTGTTAAATTGATAAGCGTTTGTTGTTTTTTTGTTGCGATTTAGAACCAAAAATATGTAAAAGCACCGAACGGATTGGCTAAGTAGCTAGCGAGTAATTGATAGTGATTTTACCGTAATTCAGAATATACGCGAAAGAATATGTAGTTAAATCATATATTATCCTGAATAGGCTCTAGCGTTCGGTGTCGCACTAATATGTACCCTTTAGTCATATCAGATTTTTGACATTGTAAATATTTATAAATATAAATATTTATCATATTTTTTTCCACGACGCTTTGCGTAAATTTTGTGACTTTTCGATTAACCGGTAAATTCTTCACTGCGATGTCGATATTTATTCATGTGTTGAAATAGCTATATGTGTGTGAAAATCAGAAAACACAAAAAATCAGGACAGCATCCATTAAATATGAATCTATATTGTGTTTGTGATGGAAACCCCTCCTTGCTGTATGTCCACATTTTCTAATTTTATTTATTTATTTTTGGACTTGCAGCTGGAATCATATCGCTCCTGGAAGAAGATGAGCCACAACTGAAGGTAAACGTTCAGCAAAAAAGCTTTGTAGCTAACTGGCCTGTACCTAATTTGCCACATCGACTATATATTATTTATAATATTTGTAATATTTTTCAGTATCATAATTGTATGCTTTTACCTTGGTCTTTCCAGCATAATTCTTGTCCTTTAGTTTATTTACACTAATAATTCCATGTCTAATCTTGGCAGTTGTCCTTTATTGTATTATTTCTTCTTTCTTTAAAAGGAGTTTGCACTCCAGAAGCTCAACTCCATTGTTAATGACTTCTGGGCTGAAATCTCAGAGTCTGTAGATAAAATGTAAGTGGAATCTTTTGTCCATTTTACCTGGTCATTTTTTTAAACCATTTTTAACCTGCATTAATAACATTGGAGAATAGTCTGTGCAACAGTTTACTGTAACGGGGGGGCTTCATTCAATCCTTTGGCAGATTGGAGGGTATAATGTAAGTAGTACAATCAATAGTGTTGTTTCTTTTCCCAGTGAGGTCTTGTATGAAGATGAGACGTTCCGTAGCAGAGCGTTTGCTGCTTTGGTGGCCTCTAAAGTTTTTTACCACCTGGGGGCTTTTGAAGAGTCACTGAACTATGCTCTGGGTGCTGGAGATCTGTTTAATGTTACAGACGAGTCAGAATATGTGGAAACCATTATTGGTAAGTTTAAAGTTTGTTGTCTTGTCTAAAAATCTTGTTCTTTCTTCCCCATGCTCCCATATTATTTCTGTTTCTCTCTTTACCTTTTTTTTAATTCTGTTACAGCAAAACAAAATGCTGTATCTCCTCCATAACCTGTCTAGGTATTGTTAAATTTAGTCTTGTGTCTGTGCTGAATTGAAAATGTTCCCTTTTATTTACCATCAGCAAAATGTATTGACCATTACACGAAGCTGCGTGTGGAGAATGCTGAGTTACCAGAGGATGAAGAGAAAAAGACCATTGATCCACGTCTGGAGGGCATTGTTAATAAAATGTTCCAGCGGTGCTTAGACGATCACAAATACAAGCAGGCCATTGGGATTGCTCTGGAGACAAGACGCCTGGACATGTTCGAGAAAACCATCCTTGAATCGGTATAGTTATATTTAAAACAATGTTTTGTTTTTTTTTTAATTAATCTGTGTCAGTAATCCAGTATCATCATGGCAGCGTCATCATATTATGCTTATTATTTGTTTATTTGCTGAAATAGGGGCATGTTTTACATGTTGGGGGGAAAAAAAGTGCAAATGTCGCTTTCATGTACCAAAATATACTAAAATTAGTTTCAGGCTTTGAAGTTGCATATGTAAGTAAAGAACACTGTGTGGTGCTGTTGTGATAAAAGAATATGTGTCTGAATCGTGGATTGGAACGGCATTGCCATTTTCTGCAACAGCATGTGTTCTCTTTTTACTGCCACAGTGATTTGGCAATGGCTAGTTTTTTCAATTATAAAATGAATTGTCATACGTTTTTTCCACTAAATGGTTTAGTTAAAGCTTTATACTGTTTTTGAAACCAGTTTGGCCCTGTTTTATCTTGAATTAAATTTTTCAGCAGCTTTGTAATGATGCAAAGAAAGTGTAATATTTTCTTTTCTGTTAAAAACATAGTTACAGCGTCACTAACAGCTGACACTGGAGATTACCTGTGCTAATTTTCCTTATCTTGAGTAAAAAAGCTCTTGCATAAATCTAGATTAGCACAGGTTCTCATGTCTGAACTTTTCTACATGTTAATTCGCACCTCCCAGTAAAACAGACTAGGATGTACAATCGTAACAAACATGAGTGTCTCACTGTTATATACTGTTATTAAAATTAAAATCAACACTTGACACCAATTAGAATGTAAAATTTTACAGCATCATGACATTGTCATTGTCAAAGCATTATTTCATGGAAAATGTACAATTCAAATTTTTTTTTTTCTTTATAGAATGATGTCAGTGGTCTACTGGCCTACAGCCTGAAGATTTGTATGACTCTGATGCAAAATAAAAAATTCCGCAACGAGGTACTCAGAGTGCTCGTTAAGCTCTACATGAACCTGGAGAAGCCTGATTTCATTAACGTGTGCCAGGTTAGACATAGATGTTGCTGCACATCTTTGTGTGGTGTGTAATATGGTAGTTTTCTTTCTTTTTTTACTATTTAAAATGCTTTTTCCTTTCTGCAGTGCCTTATATTCCTGGATGACCCTCAAGCTGTGAGCGATATTTTGGAAAAGCTAGTAAAGGAGGACAACCTATTGATGGCATATCAGATCTGTTTTGACTTGTATGAAAGTGCAAGCCAGCAGTTCCTGTCTTCAGTTATCCAGAACCTTCGCACTGTTGGCACTCCAATCCATTTTGTTCCTGGCTCTACAAATACAGGCACTGTGCCAACACAGGAAAAGGACAGGTAAACTTTTATATAGATTCAGGCCACTTTGTCTGTGACCATGTTGGCTATGTTTTCAACCTTAGATGTGAAAACTTGGGTTTAAAACTAGAATGTTGCATAACATCTTTAGTATCTATCAACAAGACAAGTGATGTCAATAATCTCGATAAGAATTTTTATTTGTGTGTTTGCATTATGTATTCTTATGTACTGTTATTTATTTTAAAAATAATTTATGCCAATCAGCTTTATGCACAATCTTTATGCTCATTTTACATGCATCTTGCAATATCCATCCAGCTTTATAGATGGATCATCCCATCAATTATGGATGTACATACAAATGGGTGGAAACTAAATTTGTGTTTTGATTTTTTTTGTTACTACAAGTACTAATTAGTTATGATTTACATGTAAGGCAATAAACCTTGTTCCGTTTGTTGGGTCTGTTTCAAAGGTATTTGACTTAGCTACCAAAAAGTATGCATTAAACATATTTTGATGTATTCACATCCAACTACTGCATGAGTGTCTGGTTGTAAATGTCTTTGTCTCAATGACTGTCTTTACATTTGTGTCTGGTTGCCTGTACGATTTTTTTCAATGTGTCTGTGTATTTCCACCAAAATTAAATATTAACATGCACTGTACCATCTTCTGCAAAATATAAATCTTCATACATATAAATATATACTGAGAAGAACTTCAAGTCTGTCTGCATAAAATTTGTAACCTGAACTTTACATTTACAATTTAAGCAGATCATCAGTATTAGTGCTACCATAAAAATGTTTGTTTTAGAGTGAATTATGATTAGTATTAAATTTGTATGCTTTTGTTGGTTTTGTAAAATTTAGTTTTAATTTTTTTTAGTGATGCGATGGAAACTGATGATAAAGCTAGCAGTTCTCCAGGAAAAGCTGCAGATGGGGTAAATATGGTTATTAATACTGATGTTCATTGAAATTTTTAATATTTGATCTGTTGTTTTAAGTAATTTGATAACCACTGACTTTTAGCCCAAAGACCACTTTACACAATGCATATTCCTATTTCATGTGATAGACCTAAATGCAACAAATTTTTGTGGCCATATCAGTAGTAAAATATTGTTTTAGGGAAGCCTTTTTTTGTGAGTGTGAAACATATAAAACTTCTTTATTATTTTTTGACTACTGTATTTTGACAGAAGGATGAACCAAAAGACCAGACCTCAAAAATGATCAAGATCCTTAGCGGTGAAATGGCCATCGAGCTTCATCTGCAGTTCCTCATTCGAAATAACAACACAGACTTAATGATCCTTAAAAATACAAAGGTAGAAAATAAGCTTTACAAAGATTCTGTTTATGTGTTTACCACTTTCATCATTTCTGTTTAATGCTTTAATTTAAGTTAATTTGAAAAGTACTGGAATGTCTCTGATAAACTGATTAATTGGCCCTATTTCAAATTTCAGGATGCAGTACGAAATTCGGTATGTCACACAGCAACAGTTATTGCAAACTCCTTTATGCATACAGGAACTACAAGTGACCAGTTTCTCAGGTGAACCTTTTTTTTAATTATTGTTATTGGGTTTTCCTACATAAGCTACAGTTCTGGCTGCTGTTTTATAATTATTATGTAAAGCAGTTGAGAGGACTAAGCATCAAGACTGCACCACTGTCTTTATTACAATGGTCTTGTCCCATGTATGTCCATCATTTGACAAGTCAAATTTCTCGTTTTCTCTGTATCCATTTAAGATTTTTCAGCCGTCTAGATATCTGTCACCAGATTACTTTTAGTTTATAGGTTTAGACTTATACCCTTAACAAATTTCAAAAATCAATTCTGCATATCTGTACTATGATTTTTAATCTGCCTAGAACACATACCTAATAACAATATTAATGATGTTTATCATCTCCTGTTGTCTTTTGAAAATTGTTTAGAATTTTAAACATTCTAAAGATCTTAGAATACAGATTATGCTGTTGACCTCCCACTGTATCTTTCCATCAGACCAGGAAATTACTTTATTATATTATCTTTTCTTATGTGATAATGAAGTTAAGACCTGAATGACAAATGACGCTCTGCAACTGAATAGATGAAATCAAAGTTCTTCTACTGGGTCCTGCCTATTAACAACTACATTAAAACACAGTTTTTAAGTATTAACCTAGCCTTTTTTTTATTTGACAAGCATGTTATTTTTGTAAACTAGAAAGTAAACATTTTTCTTACTAGAAAAAAAAAAATTTGAAATTCATGCACCAATTTTCTCTCGCTTGAATTACTGTAACTATTTGTACATTGTCTTACCTTAATCTACAATGTTGGTTTACAGAAGGTTCAAAATGTAGCAGCAAAATTCTAAACAGGACCTAAGAAAAGGCATTGTATCTCCACAGTCCTTGCCTCATTATACCATCTCCCCTTAAAATGTAAAGTTCCTTTTTATACAAGGCATTACATAACTCACATTTGAGTCCTGAATTAATAGATTAATTAATAAATCTATAAATTTATCAGGCCATATTATACATTTTGTAGTTTTATAGGCTCTTGTGATCAGTTGCTTTTATTTTCTCCCTGTTGTCAATACAAAACAAAAGGTGATTGGGTTTTTTTTACTGTTGCTCAAAAGCTTTGGAACAGTCTACGTTTAAACAGCAGAGCATCTCCATCACTGGATGCTTTTAAATTGATCTCAAATACACATTTTTCTCTTTATCGTGTGAGTTATTTGTACGTACTTTGAACAACTAAATTGCTGATGTTTTTATATATATATATAGATAGATAGATAGATAGATAGATAGATATATAATTGTTTTTATACTTGTTTAAATTTAAATTTGCCTTGACTCTGATATTTAAACAAATATATACAACTGCTATTTTATAGAGAAAATTTGGAGTGGCTTGCAAGAGCTACAAATTGGGCAAAGTTTACAGCTACAGCTAGTTTAGGTGTCATTCACAAGGTAAGCAGTTTTTTGTCAAGAAAGAAATTCATTGTAGACTTCTGTGACTAAAAGTCAAACCATAACTATTTTTAAGGGTCATGAAAAGGAAGCTCTACAGCTGATGGCCACATATTTGCCCAAAGACACATCACCAGGCTCTGCCTACCAGGAAGGTGGAGGTCTTTATGCACTCGGACTGATACATGCTAACCATGGCGGGGACATAATTGATTATCTTCTTAGTCAGCTAAAGAATGCTAGCAATGATGTAAGTTCCTGTAAATTGCAGGGTTTTGATTATATAAATTGCACAGCTTGTGTTTTTTAAATATTGTTTGTTTATTATTTTATTTTTGAAAAATTCTTAGATTGTACGTCATGGCGGTGCTTTGGGTCTTGGCTTAGCAGCTCTTGGTACAGCTCGACAGGATGTTTACGAACTTCTTAAATCAAACCTCTACCAAGATGATGCTGTTACAGGTAAATAACCCCCTTCCTTGCTTTTTAACAAAAGAATTTCAGGTTTCATTTAAGGTTTTATCTTTTTCTTTGTTCACGTTTGTTTTCATTTTCATTGTATGTGATTTTACTATTCTTTCATTGATTTGTTAATGTTTATTTATTTTTTCCTGAATTGACACTGTTATTATATATTTGTTTATTAAATTGTTTGTTTGTGTGTGTAGGGGAGGCTGCAGGTCTAGCTTTAGGTCTGGTTATGCTGGGCTCTAAATCATCTCAGGCTATTGAGGACATGGTGGGTTACGCTCAGGAGACGCAGCATGAGAAAATCCTTCGTGGCTTGGCAGTAGGCATCGCCCTTGTCATGTATGGCAGAATGGAGGAGGCAGATGCACTTATTGAGAGCCTTTGCCGAGACAAAGTGAGCACTAATTTTTTTTTGCAAAAATGCCTAAACCGTTTAATTTTGGTTTGGCGTTCAGGATTTTTTTAATGATTTATCACTTTTATTATAAACCTTGACCATAACTTAGTGTGTTCACATTTAAATTTAAACTTTTATTATTTGCAAAAGACTTGAAAATTGGTCAATTTGAATACTATATATCTTGCCTTTCTGGTGTGTTTAATTAAATATATGGGTCAACCAGCATTTGCAGGTCATTGTATTCTGTTTTTATTTATGTTTTACATGACAGGATATAATAAAATACAACCTAGACTTGTACTTGGCAAAAACCTGAGGATCTGTTTTGTTTCACTGCCCATGTAGGACCCGATACTTCGTCGCTCAGGAATGTACACAGTCGGCATGGCTTACTGCGGCTCGGGTAACAACAAGGCCATCCGTCGCCTGCTGCATGTCGCGGTATGTCTCTCACTCTTTCTCACGCATGTCAGGACTTCCTGTATACTTTTGATATATGAGTGATTCACCTAGGATATTTAAAGATGAAGTTATGGGTTAATTGTATGGCTCAGTGAGTTATCTCTGAAAACAAAAACCAATTGCTCTTTTCATCTACCAAGGGTTTAATATATTTTAAGATTGTTGTAGGGTGGCGCCGTGGCGTAATAGTTAGCACGGTCGCCTCACAACAAGAAGGTCCTGGGTTCGAATCACAGGCTTGTGGTCTTTCTGCAGGGAGTTTGCATGTTTTCCCCGCGCTTGCGTGGGTTTCCTCCGGGTACTACGGCTTCCTCCCACAGTCCAAAAACATGTGTGTTAGGTTGATTGGTGACTCTAAATTGCCCATAGGAGTGAATGTGAGTGCATATGTTTGTGTGTGTGGCCCTGCGATGGACTGCCGATCTGTCCAGAGTGTACCCCCTGCCTCTCGCCCTATGTGCGCTGGAATAGGCTCCAGCCCCGTGACCCGAGAAAGTTCGGGAATAAGCGGGTACAGAAGATGAATGAATGAATGAATGAATGATCGTTGTATGTTGACGTCTAAGTGGGTCTCGCTTCATTATAGATGCACTCTATTTCCTGCAGCTGGCGCCATCATTTATGTTCTGTTTATGGAAATTTGCTCAGTTTAACAAAAAATTTATTAATTTGTGCTCAGATTATCATCTTGTCTTTGATAAGTTGTTTAAAGATTTATTCTACTATATCCCAAAAGGGAGTATTACAAATAATCATAACAAAAATTGAGAGTATCTCAATAATGTCTAAAAATTTTCAATAGGGCATCATAAAAACAAACAGCTTAAAAGTATTAAGTATCCTGCTTAACTTGAGAAGTTCATTATATAGAACACAATTTGTTTCATTTCAAAAGCATGTTTAAATATTAAAAATCCACTTTGAGAACTAATTGTTTTGTTCCTGTGACCGATATGGACTGCAGACGTTTGGTCGATTTAGCTCTTTTGATTAAATTTGTACAGTATGCAGCGTTATTGCGATTAGCATGCTTACATGATTGATTGCCCTTTGTTTACATGCATTTTTATTGCTAATCCTGTGTGAATTGACAGGTTTTACTACAGCTATTTTATTTATCATTCTATTTATTGTGCTATTTATTTATTTTTATTAAACAGGTTAGTGATGTAAACGATGATGTACGCAGAGCGGCTGTCGAGTCTATTGGGTTTATCATGTTCAGGTAGGATTTGCAGTGTTTTTCTCCAAAACCATGTGTTTATCTGATGGTTTAATTAGTAAAAGAAACCATATAGCCAGTAAGAATATATATGCTTTGTTTATACAAACGGTATCTTTTTGGCCTCATTCAGACAAATCTTGTAACATCCTTTACCAAAATGTTGTACACGTGTGTGTGTGTGTGTGTGTGCATGCGTGTGTGAACTAACCTAAACTAACTAATAAAGATTTTGCTAGGTCCACTTGAAACTTAAAATAGGTGTTTCCAGGCAAGTTGGAGGTAAAATTTACAGAACACTGGCCCTAGAGCACAGAGTTTTGTCATCCCTGGGTTAAAATGTCTAATGAAATTCAGTGAAATATCTAGTCAAGATGCACTTGTATGTTTCTTGACAAATGTTACACGAGGCAATGGCTTTACAAAACAAGCCAAATGACTGCTACACTGACCCGTGTCATGCTCTTTTAAAAATAAAAGTTAGATGTTTTTTAAAACAAAAGTATAGATTATTTCCACAAAACAGACCGCTTCCAGCACAGATAAGAATTTTAAGGTAATATTGAAATTGACAATGTGTGTATCAAAGTATATTATATTATATAGTTAACTAATATAGGTTGGTTTGGTGGAGGGTTTATATAATATATTATAGTATATTGTTATTGGTTAATATTAAGGAGGGGCCAAGATTATTTATGCAATTATATACTTTGCAGTTATGTCAATGAGGGGAAACAATTTTGGCAGAAACATCTGTTCCTAGTTTTTCTTGCATTAACCATAACATTTTGTTAAGGTTATTATAATGTCATGCTTTGTCACATTACGTTGAAAATTTCTAACTTTGCCAGTTTATTTAAATATTTCTTCTATTGAAAACATTACCGTCATCATGAAAACGTTTTTCCATTTTCATCCCTATACCAGCCCTCCTGGTGTACATTTAATTAAGTTTGACTTTTTACATTTACAGTGTAGTTTCCAATTAATATATTAATATATTATTTTGTGACTTTTCATCTCACATGTTTTTAAGCCAGGCAGAGGAAATGCTCAAAACTAATTTAGCTATCTGATGAATCACATGAGTAAACTGAATTAACAGTATTAAACAGACACCCAATAAAACAAATATCCTATATATTCTATCATTATAGCACACAGCAAAGACTTCAAATTCGGTAAATTGTGTATGCTGTTTATGCCAGTAATTGCGCTATAGAACCAGTCATCCTATCTTAAAACAATTGCTGGGGCTTGCAAATGTCTACATTTACAGCATTTAGCAGACGTTCTTATCCAGAGCGACGTAAAAAGTGCTTCAAAATTGATTGTTGAGCTCCTCAATACTGTGTAATCTAGTGTTCTCCACATTAGTCGTGGAATCTTGTTAATTTGCACACTGGAAATCAATGTGCAGTTATGCTTTAAAATTTGTTACTCCGTATGAAAGTACAGTATGGTTTTTGATTTATAAAAACTACAAAACAAAGAACAGGCACTGTAATTTGGCTAAGCTCAGAAATCTTGCATTCATCCAAGATATTGCCATTTTTGCCAGTAAAGTAAATTTTTTTGGCAAAGTAAATAATTTGTTCCCCTTACATTGCTGAATTTCAAATGCAAAATGTTGCTGAATTGTTAAACTTATTTATACTTTTGTGCTTATTTAAAAAACTGCATATTTATATAATTTTAAGAAAAGACATTATGAAAAGGCTAAATTAACAAGAGAGAAGGATGAAAAAATAAATATGGCATACAAAACTGATCCTAATGGGGAATAAACGTAAATCATTCAAAAGAAATGGAATTAAATACTGTTGTGAAGGTGCTAAAATGTATAGACTTGGTTATTAACTTTTTCAATTTGGAAAATGAAATTCTTTAATACCAGTAAATCCTTTGTCAAGTGTAGAAGCAAAATAAAGCATTTTCAAGTCATTTTTTTCTCAAAGCATTTTTTTCTATAAACAGCTAACTTCTTTATCAGTCTTGCAGTCCTCATTTTTTGTGAGGAGAATAGTATCCAGCATGACTCCACTAGAGTGTTGGCTGTTTGTGGGTCGTCTTCGCAGAGGACTCTGGTAACCTACAGAACCAATGCCATTAATCATCCCATGCTTCATAAACAATTTGGAATTCTCTGCAACAGAAGACTGGAACGTTAATTTAGTCAGATTTCTGCACTGCATTCTTGATGCTCTCTTGTTGCCAAAGTTACATGTGATGTAACGTGTAAAGGCTCCCCGGAAGGTCTTGTTAAAAAGTGTGTAGACTAAAGGGTTGACACCCGAAGAAACATAACCAACCCAGACGAAAATGTCCAGAAGACTATCTACCAGTTTGACATTGCAACTCTTGCAGAGAACTGATGTCACATTGGTAATAAAAAATGGACACCACATGACTACAAACAACATGAAGACAATACCCAGTACTTTTGATGCTCTTTGTTCATTACTAAGATTTTGCATGGATCTCTTCCCCATGGTGGACAGTCTTCGAATAGGAATCTCTTCCCCTGTGACGGGGTGTGTTTGCTGAAGCATTTGGTCATTTTTAATAGAATACAACATGCTGATATTATCTTGTAAGGATAAAACCGTCTCGTCACTTTGAAAGATGGTGCACACTGTTTGCCTGTTGACTCGCTGACACACTCTTGATCTTAGAAGATACACCTTCTTGCGCAGCACTTGTATCGTCAGCAGGTATATAATCATCATGATCATGAGTGGAGTAAAGAAGGCTGCCAGCGAGCCAAAAAGTTTAAAATCTCCAAATCCCTCTAATGTCAACAGGCATGTGTGGTTGCTGTTAAAAGTTATGTTAATTCCATGGTTCGAGTCCATCAGTCCTTTGATAGGAATAGGTATAGAGATACCTATTGGAAGGAAAGATTGTTATTCACAATAATTAAAAATTATTCACAAATTGTGGCAAAGTATTGTTTAGAAACCAAAATAACCATCCATCCCTTAAATGAAAACCACTAAGTTTAAGTAACCTACAATTTTACTGATGTTGGTGTCCACAACTTTAAGTTATCCTTGTCTGTTTTTTCTCTCAGTAGCAATGTTTTTGTTGAAGGAGTGTGTATGCAATTGTAAGCCTCCAGCATATGCAAGGACACTGTGTGCATGGTCATTATTGAAGTGACACTGCACAAGATCTGCCTTTCATGGATCTAAAACACAACTCTGTTGTAGCGCCAAACGCCACAGTGTTCCAGACAACACAGTCAAAATAATCATCCGGACTTTTTGTTAACAAGCAGAACATGCAAGGTTTCGTCTCGTCTTGTTCCAGGGCAAAGCGGTTATATAACACAAACTTATCATTAACAGGTAATTGTTTTGCTTATTTGATGTCCAATCCAGAAGCCTGGGATCCGCTATCAAATCTTTTTATTAAAAAAAAAGGCTGTTATTTATAAAATGACACAAGCTTGATTTAGCATTAATGACTTCAGTTGATACTATAGAGAAAAAGTAATGCACTTGGAAGTGCAATATGTTACTTTTCTTTAAAAAAAAAAAGTCTTATTTAGGAAGTAATGATATTGTCAATGCTCAAGCACCCTGGTGTCAAATTGAATGTTTGTACCATTTCTAATAACTGACAGCTAGTAGCAATATACCAGCTTTTGTTTATTGCTACCAGCTGACAGTTACAAAGTGGTACAAACACATCCTGCCAAACTAGTCTTCTAATCAGATAAAAGCAAAAGAAACTAAGCAGTTGTTGCTTTGTGTAAGCATGTGTCAGTAAGTGAGAAAAGTCAAGGCTGAAATAAACATGAAATTCTCATATGTTCATGAATTAAATTGCAAACATGTATATTTAATAGCTTACCTATTGATATCAACCAGACAAGTGAAATTTTGGCTATGGCTTTGGATCGAGAGTTGTACTGGCTGTGCTGAATGGGCCTTTTGATGGCAATGTAGCGGTCAAGGGAGATGGCACAAAGGTGCATGATTGATGCTGTGGAGAATAAAACATCTAGGAATAGCCAGATAGGACACAGGAACTCAGGAAGTGGCCACGCTGAATCTGCATTAAACAGAATTTATTACTGATTAAATTATTATAGAATATTGCATTTTCTTTTAGTTCTTATCTATTGTACTTCACAAACTCAATTATAAAACACACAGATTTTCTATAATTTAGACTTAAAGCCATTGGCTATCACAGGAAACTATACAAGTATTTAAAATCTTAATCTATAATCTGTATCTAGTCTTTCTATAGGGGTACCTGAGATTTCTTTTTATCAGGAGAGATACAAATTTAATTTGGTCATATCTGCTTTTTAACCAGATGATGTAAATTTGATTTAATTAAGGATATTTTTCACAAAGGTGTTTTTACTCTGTCTGAATTATTCTCCTTTGTTTAGCCCAAAATGGAAGTATTTAATACTTCAATGTGTTGACACAGTCCTGTTTTCACCTGTTTAACAGATGTGGAGACAGGACGCTGAGCTCTGTTTCTGCTCTGCACACAGGCATTTTTTTTATTTATCTGTTTGCTCAAGTTGCGACTAGGCTTTAACTCGTGGCTTTTTTTACATTTAAATTAAATTAAAAGTTATTTCTTTTGTCAATTTACAAATGTAATTTTAGGTTTAGCTGCAAATGAGTAAAATGTTTTGTGCTTTAAAGTTGTTGCATAAAAATTAGGAATAACCTATTAAGATGACCTGAAATGTTTAAAGGATATATAAAATAAAATAATTGAAATTATAATAGTTGCACTTATATTCTTTTTTTAAAACAAAACAGAAACATAACACTTTGCCCCTTTATACGCTAAAAAGTAAAATGTACGATTGTTATTGTAAACTGACAAAATAATTTAACAAGCGTCCAGAAAATATAAAGTGCAAATTGTAAGAAAAAAACATCTACACCATGAAGCTGCTGAATAATAGCCCCCAACATTCAGACATAAACACTATGTAAGGATCTGTAGACCGCCCTGTGTCCCATAACACATGATGAGTAAGCAGTCTTTTAAACACCAAAGCTATTCAGTGCGCTAATATAATTACATTTCTGTCAATAATGTCTGCTTTCTGGTACATTTAAAAAAATTGTTTTTTTAAATGACAAAAACTTTAAACAGACATGGGAATGAGAGAGAACGAATGATTTTGAATGTAAGATATTGATACTATACATTAGATATTTCACTGTTTAATAAATGTTATTCTAGGATCTATTTGCCCAACCAATAATTTCAGAAGTTGTTTTTTTTATTGTTTATTTAAAAAAAGGGCCAAAAGTATTTAAATAAATGCAAATCTCTGCCCTGTGCCAGTTTAGTTTTTAACTTGCTAAATCTGTTATATTTAAAAAAAAAAAAAAGTTTTTAGTTTGGTCCTGAGAGTGCCATAGGTTTTGGGCATCATTTTTTTTGATCTAGAACAAATCATATGACTTATTTAAACTAGGCAAGTATAGCACAGATAAAACGCCTCAAAACTCACAAGATATCTATATTTATTAGTGACTTGGCTAAATATCAAATCCAATCTGATGAGAGGCTGACAATTACACATTAAGCCTATGCAATTGAAAGCTTTGGTTTTTAGGTGCCTTTTGTGGACATTTTACTTTTGCTTTGTGATTTTATCTGCACTTTTTGAGGAATTTGGACATAAGAAAATACAGGCTTGTTTGGTTTTGTTTTTGTTTTTTGTTTTTCATTGAAAAGTGTGCCGGTCTGTTTGTGTACCTAGGAAATTGATTTTACTGACAAATTTTGAGATATCCTATAACAGAACTAGACTCTTATCCAGCAAGGTTACATTTATCTTATTCATCCTAGGGGCCTAGCAGTAGCACCTTGGTAGTTTTTTTTACTTCTCTGTTGCGACTATTTATTAATGGTCGTACTCCTATCTAATAATAATACACTTTTTTATACATTTTTCAAAAATAAATATTACATATGTATTTGTACATATTGGCTACGTGATGGCCATGACTGATTTTACAGATTAATTTAACAGCAGGATGAGCTTTAAGCAATATACATGAACATCAAGATTCATTTTTAATTCCATCTTGCCACAATAGGATAAATGGCAGTTGTATTGTTTTGCATTACAAACTGTTATGTAAAATCTAATGTGGTAAATATAGAAGGTATATGTAATTTGGTCTCTAAAGTGAAATGAAAAAACAAGTACATGTGAACTTACTGTATAGAACAGTGATGAGCGCAATGGGCATCACCAGCATTCCCACGAGTAGGTCAGCCACAGCTAGAGACATAAGGAAGTAGTTAGTGGCATTTTGGAGTTTGCGCTCCAGTGACACGGCCAGAATGACCAGGATGTTTCCGCCAATAGTGGGCAGGATGGCCATAAGGAAGAGCAGTGAGGCCCAGTGCAGCTTCTCTCCTTCAGGAGAAGACATGCTGCTTTCGTTAGCCTGGACCATGAACGATGTGCTGTGTCTTTTTCCTGGGGCTTGGCCAGCATTGTCCCAATGAGAACACTGAAAGTGAGGAAAATGCTGTTTAAGAGGGAATGAAGACATAAACAATACACAGCAGCTTCCAGTCACAAATATGTAAAATAGTACTGCTTAAGTTTTAAAGAAAATGCTAGGAACTACTAAGTAACTGCTGGAATAACATTCTTTTTTTGGGGGAAAAAGTTTTGTTAAAACTTAAATAAATTTAAATTGGCTAATGTTTAAATGTCATTGTTCCCTTTTATTAGCTACTAGATATAGTTTTTAATATATAGTTTAGTAATACCGATGTAAAATATAAATTAATTTGATAAATGTTATTGCTCACCGCATTCATCTTTGATGCTGTGTATTTTATTTAATTTGTCACTAGGTTGATGTCACTCGGCTGTAAACTCAACCGTATACTCCTTTGTTAATGTCATTACTGTAATTTTTCTCCACAAACTAGTGTTTCTCCCTCATGTCCTTATCTCGAATGTGCCTTGACGTTTATTATTATAAAGCATGTCCAATTACCTTGTGCCGTTGTTAGTTCTACACCATTGAGAAGCAATTAAGAAAGGAAGTGAGGATCTACATTAATTAGTGTCCCGTCATGAACTCAGCCATTTTTTAATGTTTTAATGAAATTTAATGAATCAGTACAAACCCCTTCTACATTTGCACTGGCTCTGTTATTAATTTGACATTTAAGTTAAAATTTGGGATTTTAATAATGCAATCAATTTTTCACATTTATGTATAGTTGTTAGAGATCCTTTTTCCATATTTTAAAAATGTTTTTTTTTGTATTTATTTAATTTATTTCCAAAGCTGTATTTTTTTTATAATAGTTCATCCTCCTCTCAAATCACTAGCTCACTAGCATATATACTTATTACTGTTTTCATTTAAATCAAACAATAACTATATTAAAGATATTTTAAACCTTTCTTACCTTCAGCTCCAATCCCTCAGTGCTGTTTGCGCCCCATCCTTTTTTTTCTTTCTCGTGCCGTCTTCACTCTCTGAAAACCTCCCAAGCTGATCTTTTGCTCCCTTAGTTGCTCTTTACAGGTTTTTGTGTTCACACTAAACCAGAAATTCCAACAGAGCTCAAACTCTTTTTCTAGGACAAGACCCAGAGAATTCTAATTTCTGAACTCTGTGTTTAAAGAGTTGTCTCTTTTTTCCCCCTCGTTTTGCATCACCTCCTGCAGCTCTAATCTCCACGTTTCTTCTCCTTCCGAATTCTCTCCTTCTACACTCGTCTGCGCGCGTTGTCATTCTGACTCTCTCAGGAAATGCACAAGTGTGTGCCTGTGTTGGATTTGTGCCAGCAGTTCTGAGAGCTTTTTTTTCCCTTTTTTTTTAACACAGCAGATCTACTGTATATGCTATTCAGCACACTCCACAATAAGGGATTGGCATACAACTTGCATACCTAATAATAAACATGCAAATAGATAAAAAAGAAAAAAACAACCGGCAAAGTGACCTAATGGTAATTTTAAGTGTGTGCAAGCAAGCATGCGTGCATACACACACACACACGCACATATGCTTGTGCATGCATACAGTTTTCAATTATGCTACTTATTTTGCTCATTTTTAAATGTGGCTTTTTGATTTATCACCTTTATGCCATTATAAGATTCTAGGTGCCAAATAAAAAGTACATTTTATGTGCCTTAAATCATACAAAGCATTGCACACAATGTTTTTCACATCTGTTGTCCACCTTGACAACAGGAACCATCATGCCTGCTACTTCATTTTATTTAACTTCAAATCACATCTGGCTTGATTTGTCTGTTTTCTTAAAAAGATTGCAGAAAAAAAAATTTTACTACTATGTTTACTTTTAAGTGGAAACTTAACTCCTTAGTCAAGCACTTGACATTGTTTCTTCAATTTGCCACTGTGCAGTTAACTCGTCTGCTTCTGAAGTGTGTCAGTCTCTGGTTTTTGTTTAGGAACTTCTAAAGAAATCAAAACGCAGACAAAAACAGCCTGATGTTTTTTGGGGTTTTTTTTTTTAAATATATTTCAGATATGGGTTCTCTGGGGGTTGATCCTATTTTTAAAGAAACATTACTCGGATGTTCAAAGATCGAGTCTAAATTATTCTGACAACCTGGGAAAAAAAAGTTTAATAGAAGTTTTTTATTTATTTAGTTCTTAGGTCTGAAAATGTGTAATGTGTAATTCCAGTACAACTTAATTAAATATAATTTTGATTTTTTTTTTATTGTTTGATCTATTATTCATCATCAAACAGTTACTTGAAAAGGACTATTTAAAACAAAGAATTAAACAAAAAAATTGTTCTGAGCAGATCACTTTCACAGTTATTTATCCCACTTAATTTATAGTAGCTTTAAACAGTTGTTTCTTCCAAACCCCTCTTTTCTATGACAATGCAGTTTAATTTTTCAAAAAGCAAAAAAAGGCAAACTCATTTCCGATAAAGATGTTGGTTATAGGAAATCTTACTGCTGCCCATGAAAGATTTAAAATTTCATACATAAATGTCAAATATCTCTTCACAGCTAAATGCGTTACATGCAAGAAATTTTGTCCATCTATGGACCCATATATTATTATTGTAATAGTAATTTGTCTGGAATTTGTACCTGCACTACTACCAGAGTTTCTAATACTAAAATTCTGTTTATTCGATTCATATTGGCAGTAAAGAATGGTCAGCAAAGATTATTTATTGGCTTTAAACGTTTAGGGTTGAACAATTAATCAAAGTAATAGTAAGCCCGAAATGTTAAACTTTTAACAAGTTTAGAAATAAAAATGTTGTTACCCTTAACATACTATCACTTTTGGGTTTTTTTTTTTTGAAAATGAATAAATCTCAACTTGTAAAAGAATAGTTAGTACCTGGGGTAACCTTGCAAGCTTGGGGAGAACATCCCAACTCCACATAGAAGGACCCCTTTGACTGGGAATAGAACCTAGGATCTTCTGGCTGTGACTGTGCAGGCTGTAGTCAACAAACGTAGACAAGAAAAACAAACTCGATAAAGTCATGTTTACAGAAAAGAAGGGCTTAAAAGAAGGGCCATAATCTTTATGGCTACTATTTGCAAGAGGTAAGAATTCGATTACAGTGGAGGGTGACATTTCTTCATCATAAACATCTAGTACCGTTTATGGACGTAATTAATAATAAAGTTGCTAAGATGACATGCCCTTCCAATCCAGGCTTGTACTACCGTTTAAGAATCTAGGCTTGAAATTTTTTTTAGTTCTCAATAAGACGTGTCTTATTGAGTTCCTGGCTCATCAGTCCTTTGGTAAAGTGTGTGCTCTTAATAGATCGTGCTTCGTTCTGTTAATCCTCATCGCAGCACAAGGATGGCCAGTGGAACTGTAATCACCTTGTGCAAACTGTTTAAAGAAACTTATTTGAAACATCTGTCTTGACTTAGGAGAGTTGGTAAAAGGTATTTGAATTAAGTTTTAAAAAGAACCTGTAAAGAGGCTCTTTTCTAACTTTAAATGGTGTCTTTAAGAAGAGCCAGGGAAATGAGGAAGCAGAACTTTAGGATTCACTTGGCACCTGACAGTGATAGAATTTTACTTATGCTTATTTGTTGCTAAATATTATTAATTAAATTAAATAGTTGTCACTCTCTTCTGTACAATATTATATAATAATTTATTTATTTAAGGGTTTTTAGCATATTAAAGTGTTTGGTATTTATGCCCCCCCCCCCCTAGTGTTGGTTAGCTAGGCACATGCAAACAATTTGTCACAACGACTAAAGTCTTTGCATTTGCGTTTTAAAATTATTTATTTATAACCGTGGCAGTAATTGTACAATTAGCCAAGTTATTAATGAGATTTTACATGTGTGTTTAGGACTCCAGAGCAGTGTCCAAGTGTGGTGTCCCTCCTTTCTGAGAGTTACAACCCACATGTACGCTGTGGGGCAGCGATGGCTCTGGGGATCTGCTGTGCTGGCACCGGATACAAGGTGGGATAAAATGTCAGGCATCCGTTTATTAGGCACCAGACGTGAAAACCTTTATCGTTTTAGATTCGTATTATCTGTATAAATGTGTATCATTATAATACAATGTCATTGAGTGGTGAAGAGATATTATATTCTTAGAACACAGATACCATGTACAAGAACACTTTTCTATAAAAGACACATTTGGTTTGAGGCATGTGAAGATGGCAGCTAGTGGGTTTCTTGTAGTTTGTTAGGGGTTGTTTACATATTGTCTTTAGCACCTAATTTCACAAATGGAAAGCGACAGTTGTTTTTCCCCAGACATATCTGTAGCACAGCAAGGTAAATACATCTCAGCTGTTTAAAATGCCTGAAGCGCACGTGACGACAACCAACCAGTGTGACGAGGGTTTGTGATACGAACCAATTAATCAGCTTTCTCACCTTCACTACATAAAAAAATAAAATAGATGCGCATATCATCATTCTTAAAAATTTTGAATGCTTGAAAAATATATTTTGTAGCCGAGTTGCAGCAGGGGTGGGAATCTATTGCTGAAATTGTTAAACAGCTGAGATGGAGCGCACACCTGATAGTTGCTTAGCAACGACATCCGGCTCTGGAACCAAAGTGCTTTTACAAAGTATCAAAGTAGTGTGCTTAGCATTTTACAATTTTAGTCACAATATTTGAACGTCATTTTATACTGCCATGAGCAGGAGTGTGATGTGTATATAACAAGCGGCTAAATACCTTCACATGTCTTGAGAAAGCACATTATCTTTTCCTTTTAGCCCTTTTGGAAGAACTGAGTACTGGGCGGGAAGCCTAAGTAAAACAGGATTTATAAGAAGTGTGTGTCTGTGTGTGTCTCTGTGTGTAGGAAGCAATAAATCTGTTGGAGCCTATGACCAATGACCCAGTCAACTACGTGAGGCAGGGAGCCCTCATTGCCTCTGCCCTCATCATGATTCAGCAGAGTGAAGTCACCTGCCCCAAGGTAGAGCATAGCATGATGAGTCTAAAATCAAACAGACTTCTGCAGAAATAAAGACAGCAATGCATAAAGCAGTAAAATGAATTACAACACATTACTGAAACTTTAGTTCATTTCCTTTATAAAAGATAAGCACAAAGATTTGCACTTTTTTTGCTAAACTTGTTTTTTAATTTTGAATTTATTTTCTTGGACGGTTGAAATGAAAATTTTTGGTGAATTGCACCATAGGATTGATCCGATCTAAATCCTTTCGAATCAACTTATTTATCGAAGTCAAAAATACAGTGATATAAATACATCCTGCAGGTAAAGGATGACCTCAGACCTGTGCTATCCAACACTTAACTTTGTTAAAAATAAATAAACATAAGGCAGGTTAAGTACCAAAATTATTCACTCAATCAAGCACCTAGGCATGCAGACTGGATTTTACAAAAATATTTGTGAAAGAATGGGTCACTCTTAGGAGTTTACTCAGTTCCAGAAACTGCATAGGATGCCACCTATGCAACAAATCCAGTGGTAAAATTTTCTTGCTCCTAAATATTCCACAGTTAATTGTCTGCTGTATTATGAGAAAGTGGAAGTGCTTGGGAACAACAACTAGGTGAACTAACGGAGCGGGTTCAGCAGATGTAAAGAGGTTGCCAACTTTCTGTGACTATAGACCTCCAAACTTCATGTGGCCTTCAGATTAGCTCAAGAACAGTGCACATGGGTTTCCATGGCCGAGCAGCTGCATCCAAGTAATACATTAAGTGCAATGCAAAGCTCCTGAGCTCCTGACATTTTGGACAATTCCATGCTCCCAACTTTGTCGGAACAGTTTGGAGCCCTTTCTCTTCCAACATGACTGTGCACCAGTGCACAAAGCAAGGTCCATAAAGACTTTATTACAGAGTCTGTTGTGGAAAAACTTGACTGAGTCCTGACCTCAACCAAATATAAAGGACATGGACAGATGTGGAGCTGCAAATGTTGAACTGTTTGTTGGATCTTCACGACATAGAAGTGTATGCATTTTGGTGGTTGATAATTTAATTACATTTTGGTTTGTAGGTCAATCAGTTCAGGCAGCTTTATGCCAAAGTGATCAACGATAAGCATGATGATGTCATGGCCAAATTTGGTGCCATTCTAGCTCAAGGAATTCTGGATGCAGGTGAGTAATGCAATGAGTAATTTTTTTCTAGGTATATAATATACAAATGACTGACTGAAAAAATTCTTACAGTCCATCAGGAAAGTTCTGAGACGTAAATGTTTCATGTATTCTTAATGTAGAAATAACAAAACAATTAACATTTCTTTCTTAATTCTGTGATGGATGCATAGGTAGGTGAATCGATAGGTTGATTGATGCATCGAGTGGTATACAGACAGGTATACAAATTAGACAGTTGGGTAAATAGAAATCAATTAGTTATATAGATGCATGTAAAGTCAGTCACAAATCTTATAAAATGTGTTTATTGTAAACTAATACATAAACATTTAGCATACTTTAAACTTGAAAGCTTGACCTTTACACTCATGAATACTTGAGTGTTTTACAGTGCATGTTTAATTTCCTTCTCTGTAATCATGTTTAATGTCACACAATATTTAACAATCCCCACTGCAGTAGCGATTTGCTCTTACTAATGAGGAATTCGCTGTTTGCCAAACCTCCCAGCAAGCCTCAGGGGTGCATTGAGCTCTGTCAAAACTCTGCTTCTGAACTCTGGGATAACAGAACCTTCTTAGGAGATCTGGCACTTCACAATCTGTCACTACTTTGAAATAATATTGGCTTGGAAAAGCAGTTGTGTCTGTAAGATTGACTTGAAATTTTCTGCTTTGATTGTAAATATGTGAAAAATGCGTTAGTATTTAGTGGGTTTTTGGTTGTTTGTCTGCCAGTTATTAATTGTTGTGATGGGAATTGTTTACTTTAGTTTTAGAAATGACCTCTAGCTTACGTTTACCTATAGGAAAATATTTTTAATTAAAAGCTAGGCCAAAATTCAATTTAACTTCATTTCCGAAAAACAGGACACATTTTAATGATTTAAAGCACCCTGTCAAACTTGCACCATTGTCTGGTGCACCTAATTTGGGACAAATTAAACGTTTTGCTATCAGTTGCGCTTTGTGTGATTTTTCTCTTTTGTTCACAGTATAATGAACAGATCCGCACCTTTTTCCTTCCCTCACTCCCTTTTTTATATCAATTTCACTCCAGAGGGAGCAGTATTATTCTATCATACCTCTCCATAACATTAACCTTGATCTGTACAACATCCCTCATTAACAGATAAATTCAGTCTCAGGATATAAAGAGGAAGCAGGAGCAAATTTGCTGACCCAGAGATCACCAGTCTATTGTCTCCTCACATAAATGGATAAAACGGGAGGACCTTAAAATAGAACAGCAGTTCTAAGTAATCCATTATAAGTCAGCACTTCCATTGAAATAAATAGATTAATGCAGGTTAAAAACGGGTCCAGATTTGTTTTTTAAATTTAAAGCTATTGATTGGTTTATGTATTTAATAAATATGTGCAATTAGCTGCAAGTTATTGCTTTAGTATTTAATTTGTACCAATCCAGTAGGATTCAAAATAAAATAACTTGACCAGGAATCTTTTAACAGACTGTAGTATGATTTAACATGTAGCGTTCGATTATCTAAAATTTTTAGTAGACCAAAAATAGTTTTTACAGTGAGGACCAGTTTAAAACAACCCTTATAACCTCTCAAAGTGTTTTAGCTTGCATTGCAATTACATTTCATTAAAATTAAGTCTTTACTTAGAACCCTGAGAATAATCATAGGAAAAAATATCTTCTGCCTTCGGCTGCTCCCATTTAGGGGTCGCCACAGCGAATCACCTGTCTCCACCTAGTCCTATTCTTAATATCCTTCTCACTCACACCCACCAACTTCATGTCTCCATTTATCGCATCATTCATAGAAAAATTTTTTTTAATTAATATTAAAATGACATGAGCTTGTAATGTATATTTGTCTTGTAATACATAAAGGGTTTTCCCCTAAAAAGCATTGTTGTTGAAATGCTTTTTAAGTAAGGAAATCTCTTTAAATCAACCAAAAGCATATTTAAAAGTTTCCTATAATTAAGGTAATACTTTACAACATTAACATGCACCTCGCTGATATATTTTATTTAACCTCTCTCCCTCTGTGTCTATAGGTGGCCGGAATGTGACTATCTCCTTGCAGTCACGGACTGGACACACCCACATGCCCTCCATTGTTGGACTGCTGGTGTTCACTCAGTTCTGGTTCTGGTTTCCTCTTTCTCATTTTCTGTCTTTGGCCTTTACGCCCACTGCCATCATTGGCCTTAATAAGGACCTAAAGGTAACAGTATAGAGTCCTTGTTTTCAGCTAATCATTCGGATTTGTAAAATTTGACATTTTTTATGGCTGCTGTATTTTCTGTGTTTTAGACACAGATTACAAAAGATTTTTTAACCATAATATTTTTTACCCTTGCCCTTTTTTCCAAAAAATGTTTTTTATTAATTGCAGTTTAACTAAACCAAAATATTTACTTAAACAAGCAGAATAGTGCATTTTTAAGCTCAAATTTTAAAATCTTGTGTATATATCGGATATCTATATAAAGGAGTGGCAGCTTTGGTTCCTAGTGGTTTTCATAACTGTAAATAGTTTTATAAAAAACTTATTTGTAAACAGACCAGAAGTGTCTAAAAATGCTTGACAATACACTACATGCTTGACAATACAAAACCAATACAGCCGCTCCGCCCTAGCTTTAATATTTTGCTATATAATTTAAAATGACTGTTAACATTGCCTCTTATTTCTTGTTTCCGTTCACTCAGGTTTACCAACTTAATTTGATAAGTCATGCTATTTAATCAAGTAAATATACTCGATAGATCAAAGGCTGGGTTTATCGATGATATGTTAGGGATATTTATACCCTTTGTATTTATTACAATGAAGCTAATAAATAGTAGAAAAATACACACAAACGTTACATGTACATTTTATTGTTGTGTGAATAGTAAACAGCTGTGGTTGGCCTGTTATTTTCCTAATTATTTCTTCTCAGCATAATACCCATGTTTTGTCACCCTCAGATGCCGAAAGTACAGTACCGCTCCAACTGTAAACCCTCAACCTTTGCCTATCCTCCAGCTTTGGAAGTTCCAAAAGAGAAAGAGAAGGAGAAGGTATAAGTGAATTCTCAAGAACAGGGACTGTCCAACATCAGAAGTGAAATCAGAAAGCATTGCTTAATTTCAGAAAGCATTGCATTGTTTAAAATTTACTTTTTAGAGGATAACCTTACTGTCAAAGCATGTTCTAGTGTTTATCAACATGTATCTAATTATTTTTAGTCTATATCCTCAACAACTTTGGTTTTCCCCAGGTTTCTACTGCTGTTCTGTCCATCACTGCTAAAGCAAAGAAGAAGGAGAAAGAGAAAGAGAAGAAGGAAAAGGAGGAGGAAAAGATGGAAGTGGTGGGTACTTTCAGCAGGTTCAGCATTGCTAATTTAACAGCGAAATAAGTAATAAGATGTTGAGGGAAAACATGACATTGCATGCAGAAATCATGATCACTTTATTCTTTTTAATAAAACACAAAAATCAGGTACATTTTTATTTGTGTTGTACATATGTATGTATGTGCTGAATATTTCCAAACATTTTTAATATAAAAAGTAGTATTAAGTAGTTCAGCTAATGCAGGGGCCGTAAAATCTCTGTCCCCGTGGAAATGCAAACACATTATAAAGTGATGTCTATCCAGCATGCCAAGCCAACTGGGTGGCAATATAATCCTAACCATCTCTTTCATCTCTGACAGGTAAGGCCAAAAACTCTGGTTTTATTTTCTGGTTTCCTTATGACAACACTGAACCCAGCCTTTCTGAAATCTCAGTTCTCAAAAATATTTGATTTGGATAAAACTACATTACGATGTGGACTTATGACAGAACCGCATAAAAAAATTACGTTTTGAAAATGTTTGTGTAGGCAGGTTTCAATCTAATGCTCACCACAAAAACACAGTCTGGCAAAGGTTTGGGCAAAATTAATTCACACTTGTAGTGTGCAAGTGGTTTTAAAATGTGCCTGGTGTGTGATCACTGCAGGAGACGCAAGAGGCTGAAAAAGAGAAGAAAGACGAGGAAAAGGAGAAAGAAAAGGAAAAAAAGAAGGAGCAGGAGCCCAATTTCCAAATGTTGGAGAATCCAGCGAGGGCAATGCCAGCACAGCTCCGAGTGCTTAATATGCCTGAGAGTTGTCGTTATCAGCCGTTTAAACCAGTAAGAGTCTCTAACATGCACCAAAACATCTACACTAAAACATAACTAGTTTATAAAGCGTTGGATGCGATCCTGCTGTAAATATTTAATCGTTTTCCACCGTAAATAATGAGATCGGCACAACCCAGAAATTTAGAAGAGTACAACGACACCACTCTAATGTCTCCAAATAAACACAGCAGAGATTTAGCCTGTTGGACTCGCTCCATTTTTGTATCGCAAAGCCTTTTTCTTTTCTTTTAGTGTGGATAGTGTTTATATGAACAAAAACATGCAAAACGTTGCCTTTCTGTAGTGCATGGCTGACGTGCTGTGCTTAGAGCTCCTAAGTAGTAGAGTACCTAAGTTGGAATCTGATTGGCCCGGGGCATATGTGATTCAGGTTACTGATTTGATTTTACGAAAGCAGTCTTACTAATTCTGCAAATGCTTCATTTTGTAGCTTTCTGAATGCAAATCACATTTAGTATTCTTTTAAATAAAACAAAAGGTATGTATGATTAGAGCTTGCCAACACGTGGGGAAGGGGAGGCCTAGTGGTTACGGTGTTGGTCTGATACCAGAAAGACCAGAGTTCGATTCCCATCACCACCAAGCCACACTGTGGGCTCCTGAGCAACGCTCTTTTACCCCCAATCAGTTGTAAGTCGCTCTGGATAAGGGTGTCTGCCAAATGCTATAAATGCATGTATGTATAAATACAAACTCCATACTCCACTTCCTTGTGTTGAAAAAGCCAAGTGTTTGTGACCTAAAAGCTTATATGATAATGTTCCTTTCATTTGTTTGTCTTGGATTTATTTAATGGTATGACAATTTAACCAAAGATTACAGTTTAATTACACAGTGAAACCATCACTGCCCTTTAACCAGCTTTTAAATTCTAAAAATATGCCGAAGTGAGTCTGGAACATTTTAAAATGAAACAGTTAAACAGTTAGTGATGTTAAATGCTTTTGTCCTTGTTTTGTTTTAAACGTTCAAGTTCCTGCTGTGTTTTGTTAAGGGTTCTCCAGCTTTATGGTTAAAATGTTAAGTGGAACTGAGGCATGTATTTTAGCATAACGTAAAAGTAAGGGATAGCGGCAGAACAAATTGAAGATGCAAGTCTGGCTCTTCCACCTGTCTCTCAGCAGTTTATATCTCTGTCTCTCTCTTTCTCTTCCCCCTCTCTCTATCTCACCCTTTTTTTTAGTTGTTTTATTGGGGGGGGGGGTCTATATGAGAACAGTTGGTCTGATATTAGTTTCTCTCCGGTTTAGCTCCACACAGGTGGTATTATTATCCTTAAGGACACCAGCGAGGAGGAGGAGGAGCTTGTGGAGCCTGTTTCGGCCCATGGGCCTAAAATAGAAGAAGAAGAGCAGGAGCCTGAGCCCCCAGAGCCATTTGAATACATAGATGAGTGAATGTTTGCCATGTCAGTAAGCAGACCAAGTTTACACAAAAAGCCATTTACATAAGTTCCGCTTCATAAGTACCTTCAAAGTACATATAAATGAGCTGTAATCCATCTTTTTCTTTCACAGGTGCACAGGCTCTTATCGAAGCATGTCCCTTTTCATATACTTTTCTTTACTTGATCCTGTTATTTTATATGTTTCTTGCTCCTCTTGACCTCACTGTCACAAGTGTGTAATCTGTTTTTTTGGGTCAATACAATAAAAGAATTTCAATATGTGATTTTTTTCTTGAGTCACCTTCAGTTTTTTCTTAGGAATTACAGCCTGACATTTTAGAATTGCTACCTTTTTTCATGGCTTGTATAGCACTGTTGATGAATAACTGTTGAAGTATTTATATTAACATTTATCTTCTCTAGAAGTTTCTTTTTCTAAAGGCAGCACTGCTTGTTGTAAGATAAAAATTGTACTGTTTCTATAATATTGTCTACTCTGCACTAATTTCTTTGACTGTGACTATTTTTGTTATAATTATTTCATATAAATATTAGCTGCATGAATTTTAAACTAGAATGGAGTATCAGTTTTAGCAGTTTTCCTTACTGAACACCTCTCCTTGTGCTTCTGCAGATGTTTTAAAAAAGATGTTCCAGGCATTCATTTAAAAAGTTTAGCATTGCAAAAATTCATTCAGAACTGTTGAACCTTGAGAACCTAAACTGAGCCACTTATGGAAGGTGTGTTTCAGATTAGACATGGGATGGTGGGGAAAGGTTCAAATGATTCAGATTGCATTTAAAGTTTAGATTAATGTTTTCCTGTAAGACTGTGCACACACTTTAACACACTCCTGACTGTTTTCCATAAATGGAGGCTTTTTGAGTGGAGCAGTAATTTCCTGGCCATCTTTACAGTCAGGGTGGGACACGTCCAGTGTGGAAAAATAATTATATTTATTAGAACAAAAAAGACCCTTGCTTCCTGTTTAAATTTTTACATCTTCCTTGTGTTGAAGTTCTGAGCAACAATTTTGATATTTTAAGCATTTGATATTTTTAACCATTTCTAGCTATTAAAGCATAAATGTTTTAAAACCTCTACATTTATTATTTTCAAATTATTCCAAAGGAGATTATGTAAAAACCACTGCCTTTATCTAAATTAAATTACATAAATTTTAAAAATAAAATTTTGCAATATATTTATATGATCAGCAACACCCCAAGCTCTGCAGGCTTAATGCTGAAAACTGGTATGATGAAGTAGTTATTAATGGTTATTAAAGGTTATTTAACTTAACCAAAAGTTAAATCAGCACCAAGTCAGATTTTAGTAGTGTCCTGATGAACTTTATCCAGCATAATATTTTAAAATATAAAATATTTAATTTAGAGTTTAAAGAAATCTGTCACCATCTCATAAATGTTGTTCAAACAGCCTGGTGATGTCCTATTTGCTGATCACAGCTCTGGTTCTAACGGTGAGATTTTCCATCTTCAGCTTCTGTCATCGCAGGCTTGTCAGTAAAGCTGCAGCAGACTGGAACGTTATGGAACAGAGACAAACGGGTATGGGGTGGGGGTGGGGGTGGGGGTGTGTATGTTTGCAGTAAAACACTCCCTGGGGTCTGTATTGACAAAAGGCTTGTTTCCATCTTTGATCTTATTGAGTTTTTTTACATCGCAAAAAGTGTGTTTTTACTTCTGAGCTCAGAATCGATGATTGAATGAACAGATTCCAAAAGGTTGCAGGAGTCAGGATGCTGGGAATCAAATGTAGTCATTAGTTAGCAAAATGACATTATTTGTCTATGTAATATGGGCAATACAGCAATTGTGGTTTTATCTTATATTCACAAAAATGTGCATTTATTACATTTTCAAATATAAGCACTAAACACACATCATTGTTCTGTATTAACATGTAATTCTATTTAGACTTTTGCTAAATGTATGTTACATAATTATTCCTGGTACTACTTTACACAAAAATTGGCAAAGTTCTATATATCAATTATGCTGTGCTCTTAAGAAGATCCACATGGGACACATCTAAAGCAAATGACCTTTAAGTGTTAAATCATTAATCTACCTTATGTACATGTTTATAGACTGTGGAGAGTAAACCAGAGCAAACCAATGCAAGCGCGCAGAGAACATAAAAACTCTGCACAGATAGACCTTGCCCAGGAATAGACCTTGCCCTTTTTTTCTGTGCTAACTACAGACTTTACAAATTATACTGCACACTTCAATTAAGTTTTCTTATTTTTGTCTTGCAGTAAATAAATATAACAAAATCTGGATTTATTTGCTGAATATGAATGTTACCACTTTTTTTCTATAGGATCAAGCTGTTATAAACTTTTCAAAAGGCTTTATGTAATACAAATTATCAATCTTTTTTCCCCTTTCGTTTAATTCTTCTTCTTCTCCTTTTGGCTGCTCCCATTTAGGGGTCGCCACAGTGAATCACCTGTTTCCACCTAGTCCTATTCTCTATATCCTTCTCACTCACACCCACTAACTTCATGTC
>JAOTQW010000004.1:5588954-5610791 GCA_026260075.1 Sisor rabdophorus | reverse complement strand
TATATATATATGCAAGAGTGTATATAGTATATATTGTATAAATAATGTATCTAATATAATTACATCTTTAAATCAGGCAAGACGTCTTCTGAACCCCAAAGTGCAGTTTATTTAGAAAGGTGAGAACTGTATTTACTAAAGCGTAAACCAAATCAAACAATAAACAAGAACTACACTTAAACAGGACACTAAACAAAACACACATGAACATAACTAGTACTTAACTTGACACTTAACTTGGACCAGGACTCACAACAGGGGTACAAAACAAGACCAGACAGCACTATATATACACACATGGACTAACAGTAAATACATTAACACAATCAACAGACAGCCAATTAGAATGAGACACATTGACAAGGGAGAACAAAGGTGAAGAATCAGGAAGTAATGAAAACACAAACAAGATGAGGATTAGCTTAGCTAGCTTGTTAGCATAGCTTAGCTAGCTAGCATAGCCGAGCTAAAACAAAACACATACACAAGACATGAAACAAAAAAAAATAAACATGAAAACAAGAACAACAAGGTCTAAAATCCCCAGAACCCCAACCCCTGGTCTATAGGCAGGCTGTAGAGCCCAGAAGGGCTAGGGGGGAAAGGTGGGATAAGAAGACATTGTGAGTCAGTCCTGCCTCTGGCTCCCCCAGTGTGACTCTCTTCTTAGCCACCACCCCCCTTCCCGACGTGGCTCAGTTGCCTGTTACCCCTCTGGTGTGGCTGGGTTGGCTGAAGCACTTGAAAGTCCAGCTGCCAAAGTAGATCATAACTGTGGATACTCTGCTTGGGAGATCATCCAAGGCTTTGAGATTGCAGCCTGAACCATTATGAAGCTTGGGGCGGTAAATATGTTAAAGCTGTTAATGTCAATGTACTCTGCTAGAAACCAGTGAAGTTCCCCCCCACTGGCACCAGAGGCTAAGGCATTTCCTTAAACCTAAACCGGAAACAGTCCTCCAGGGCCACATCATTAAATCCAGTTTGGTCACACGATCCACAAACCTCAGCCACATAATCCTCAACAGAGGAATTACCTTGCTGTAGGTGAAGTAGGTGGTCAATTGCTGTTTAGGTTTTGGTGGTTTATTTTGTAACAAATGCACTGCAGCGAGAAAACTTCAAAACCAAAAGGTGCAATTTATTTACAAAAGTGTAAACTGTATTTACAAAAGTGTGAACCAAACAAACAATAAATCAGAACTAGACTTAACTATACAATAAACAGAAACTAGTCCAAACTAGATACTAAACAAAAAAACAAACATGAAATTGACTAGCATAAACATAACTTGACACTTAACATGGACCAGGACTTCCAACAGTGGTACAAGAACAATAAACCACAAACAAGACAAGAAATAGCTTAGCTAGCTAGCACAGAATAGCTTAGCTAGCTACCATAGCCAAGCTAGCCAAAACAAAAATACGTAAACAAAACAACTGAAAACAAAAACATTAAACATGAAAAGTTTTTATCTTTTTATTTTAACAATATACAACTGACGTTAAAATATAAGTGTAAATTAATAGATTTATAAGAAAAACTCTTTATTTATAACATTTTATTTGGATAAAAGCATTGATGTATATGGTAGCAAAATTTTTCCAAGGGTTAAGGAAAGCTTAGACAGACAACACACTAAAGAGGTGTTTTTTTTCCTGTTTAGTCATCCTTTAGTCCAGTAAACCCAATAATTTAGGGCAAATGATTGTTCTTTAGCATATGAACTATAGATTAAACTTAGGAAAGAAAATTAATTACTAACTAATTAAATAATGAAACTTCAATATAGTACATGGTGTGTTTGAGGATTATTAAAGTTTACATTTTTCAGGAGCCGAAGGGGTTAAATGTAGGCAGATTTTAGGTTCACAGAGGTATGGAACAGATTACAAGTCTCAGTAATAGATGCAGATCCACTTAGATGTTCGAAGGCTCATTGCCCAGTTTCTTGGATCAAAAGGTGTATTGACAACACGAGCATGATGAAGTAACCTCGTTATGGACATGCATTTGTTACAGCCAGTCGGTCCTCATTTCCCCAGTAACTAATGATTTGCCTTCACACTTGATATGCAACAGTAAATCAGTGCTGATTTCCCCATCAGTCTCACTTTCAAGCTTCCCACCAACAGTGTCATGTTATTGCTGCTTTTTAGGTTTAAGTGCCTCAACCTGGCTTCCTATGGGCTGGACCAATGAGGTCATATCCTTCTCTGAATGAAAAGCAGGTTTATATTTATCTCATCAAATTGGCTAGAAGAAAAAAATAACTGATGAGGTTCACTAGAAGCACCTTTATTTATTCCAACAGTTATTTCATTGTCCCTTTCTAATAAAATCCAAAACAATGTAATATAACTTACTAAACCTGTTTTGTTTCAAATTATAAACTATTACATAATATCTCAAGGTAGTTATAAATAAAGATGTTCCAGATAATACAGATGCTACAGTACTTAGGCAGTAAACACTACTCCTGCTGTTCAGTGTGGCCTGATATTATTGTGATTTTATGAATTTTGTTTGAAAAATTATTAAAGCCTAAAGTGAAATAGAATAGTCCTATCACATTTACAACATTTTGCTAACACCTTATTTTACTTTTGAAACATAAAACCCTAAATGCTTTTGCATTCTAGATTCTGATTGGTTAGGAACTTGTTTTTTTCCCCCCTAACCGCAGCTGAGAGAGTGGAGCTACCTTATAGGACACAGTTATATCAATGCTTTTATCCCAATACAATGTTATTAGTGTTTTACTAACAGCTTATTTAAAGTGGTCTTTTAGTGGACATACCACTAACAGTAAATGAAAGACATGTGCAGTGTCCTGATTTTTTTCAAGGTAAATCTGAGTACTCTGACTGATTCCTAAAATGATCAACACTTTAGTTGTTAAATACAATGTTGAAATTAGATTTGTAATATATTCCGGATTCTGTTGTAATCAAATTTGCATATAAAACACTGTAAATAAAAATCCAAAAACGAAACACATGCCATATTTTCTAAATCCCTACCCTTCCCTCATTCACTCATGACTCTTTTTTTGTATAACGAGTTCACAAAAAAAACCTAAGTTGTCATGAAACAGTGGTTTACCAACTGAGGGTCCTTTTAGATCCAATCTGATTTGTTGATTGTGCCCTAGACAATTCCACATGTGCAGGTTAGTATAAAACACCTGGCTGAATAAAAGGAGATTGTTACAAGGCTACTAGAGTCACTCTAAAAAGGGTTCTGCATTCTGCAGACCTCCAGACACGAGACCTGCAAATAAACATGGCTTAATTTTTTACTATGACCTAAAACATACCCGGACGCATAAGTTACATCTGCTACTTGCCTAAATAGCAGAGTAACATATTCATAGTAAAATATACACGATCAATCATTTATGAGTCAATTAATGTATTTAAAATGCCTTTATTGTTGCAAAAAAACTTAATGAGCTACATTTATGAATAATGCCAAAATAAACTGATTTATATAAATAGATTTGGAAAAAGTAGAGAATTGCACATCATATTTAAAACCACATTTTCCATTTAAATACTGTTTATTTAATGATTGGTTGAAAGTTACGATAAGGAGATTGTTTACAAAAACATGTCTGTATTTCATAAGCGCAATAATAAAAAGCACAAAAATGCTAATTTGTTAGGGACAGGTTATTTATGAGAGGTGGGTTATTAAATATTGTGTTTGGGTGGGGATAAAAGCCAGAGGTGTGTTTTGTTTATTGGATAGGTTAGAAATATTGGTAAGAGATTAAAAGTGAGCGTATTACCTTCCTTAAAATTACTTCATATCTGGACAATGTTTGCTAAAACATTTAAGAACTTTTTAGATAATCAGATATTACTCCAAGGAAAATGAAGCAGGAGGACCGGGAACTGTAAACAAACTGCAGAAAACAATAACCCCGAACAAACCTTCAAAACATTAGTGTGTGCAATTTTGTCTCATCAGTTGTAATCTAAAAGAACAAAAAGTCTGCACGAGGGAGGTCTTATTAGTGTCTGATAGGATCGATGGGAAAAGCCTCCAAATGACCACTTGTTTTTTTCTGCCTCTAATATGCTGTCTAACTTGATTCTTTGTACGAGTAGATCCTGCATATGGAAGTTATTACCAGTATTTTGAAAAGCATTAAAGGCTTTTGAGGAGTTTTATCAGTGATGAGATATGATCACTTTTAGACTTACACATATAAAGATATATCAGAAAATCACCTGCACGTAGAAAGGAGAAGTAACAACCTGGATTGGACACACATACACACACACACACACACACACACAAATTCTGGATTTTCACAGAATCATTTCTGCTTGTTTTTTTGCAATGTTTTAGGGCTTTTATGAATGCAGCACTGACCTAAATGCCCCGCCATTCTTGTTGGTCTAAGGATCAGATGACCAGAGCCCGTACAGTGACCAGGAAAGAACATGCTTGGTTAACTCAATTTTGTTGTGGCAATTCAATTTAAATATAAATTTTATTTTATAAATATTATTGACCTATAAGCTGATTTTAAATCAAAATTATGAAAATACATTTTAGTTAATTAAACAACTCAGTTCACTTTCTATATGCTTCCCAAAATTATCAATCAATTTTACTGTGGAATTTTGCAATAATTGTAAAACATTTTTAATTGTTGTTGATTAAACCAACATAGCTCAGATTTAAACTACAATTTTCAACAATTCGCTTACAATGTCAACATATTTGTTAATATAATTTCAAAAATAAGCTCATTATTCTTATGAAAAAGATTATCATGATGATAAAAAATGCCACTGTAAAATTACTTGGTTAAATTGGATAAGGGTAAATGATTGAATCAGTTAATTATGCAATTATATTGATAGGTATAGCAATTATTTTAAAAAATCAACAAGATATAAAATTTTATATTATTGATTGTTTTTAGATGATAGTAGGGTTTGACATTTACTACTTTTTCAGCCACTAGGAATAATCTTTTTACATTTACACCATTACAACTGAGCAATTATGCAACTTACAACTGAGCAATTATGTGTAAAGGGCCTTGCTCAGGAGCCCACAGTGTTGGCGTGGTGGTGCTGGAAACCCCAGTCTTTCTGGTATCAGTCCAACACCTTAACCACTAGGCCAGCCCTTCCCCCCATTTTTTGCATTCTGTTTACATTTACATTTACAGCATTTGGCAGACGCTCTTATACAGAAAGAGAAATATATGAAAGACAATATATAATGCACATTTAAAGGACACATTTAAATGGTAATAGACAACACTTACAAACTTAGTAATCCTGAAACCCTACACACTTAGGATGTTAGCAGGGCTCGTTTAAGGGGTTCATTAAGACAAAGAATAAAATCAATACAAAAAAATGTGTTCATGGTTCACCGTTGCGTATGTGAAAAACTAACTTGGAGTTCATCTCGGGTACACTGGGTGCAAGAAAGTTGTCTATATACTTTGTTTACCAATGATTATGTAAAATCCATAAAAACATTATGTAAAGATCTAATGTCTTAATTTATTTGAAAAAAAATGTAAATTATATTTATGTTATATTCCTACACACTCTTTTAAGCCTTTAGGTGAGGTGTCACTTTTGAGCATGTCTTGACATTAGTTTAGCAAAGACTACCATGGTTTTATGGGTAACAAAGTTGCTCCTGTTTAAGATTTTCATTTAAAATTCTATTAACAAACCTTATTTTCTTTCTAGAAATTTCTTAGCTTGATTTGGCTTTTTTAAAGTTTCCATATTCTTTATTCCATGAATGTACAGTTTAAAACCATCATCCATCATTCACTTGTGTTTGATCACTTTTAAGGGACAGATAAATGTGTATTTTCAGCAAAATTCTTTATTGGACCTTCTCAATCATGACTCATATTCCCAGGACACTCTTTGTGTTCTTTTGTTAGTTTGAAATGGATGAAAACAGAGACAGTATCTGTGAAACTAAAGCTGAGCTAACCATTGTAAATAACCCCTGACTTAATAATGACCACATGATGGACTGTGTGGTGAAGCTCCTTTGAACTGACTTGACCTCTAAAAGTTTTGGCTAAATCAAGTACTACAAACTATATAACAGAACTTAGAGTCAGTTTTAAATTCTTGGCTGATAGAAACATTTTTGAAAGTAAATAAACTTTAGTAAATAAACAGTCTGAGAAGCACATGTTTAAGGAGGAATTGCCTTTTTAAATAAATCATTCAGCAAGTTTGTTTACTTACTAAATGATTCTGCAAACACCTGTTCTGATATGATATTGTTTAAATATGATACTGTCCTATACTTAAGTATTTTACTGTAATATATACTTATACATTCTGAATGGGTTTCCAGAAATGCTGAATACTGAACTATGGGATGGAATAGTAGCAACCATGACATGTTCGGACAAGTGTGTTTATATAAACCTGTCATTTTGCTGCACTACTGTTGCAGCTGCTGGTAAATGATATTAATAAACACCTTTTTACCAATTCTAATCCAGACATTAGTAGTGCTGTGTAAAGATGAATAAAGCTACCCATTTCCTCAAACATTATTGCACATAATGGTTTCATTATTTTAAAGCTTGAGTGACTCATTAGTATTAATAATCCCATCATTGTTCTGGAAAAACTCACCGGCTTCGGTGGTAAAACACAAGATTATCCCTAACGGAAGGTTAGGATTTGGCATTACACTTGGTGAGAATCACTCAATATGTCACTTGAGCTACAATCGGCTCTTTCATCTGCTGGTTTCCTTCAATTGTTTCTGGCCTGTAAATCAGATCTGACATTTTGGGATCCGTTTCAGCAATGTGCTTGGCCTGGCATTACCAATTGATTAATCATAAAATATGCTGACTGTTTAAGGAGGCAAGTTTGAACACAGTCGCTGTGGCTAGCTGAAAAAAAAAAAGATTGTGCACATATGCTTAATGCATTTTAGCTGATCTCATATCCCAATTTGGAAAAAAAGACCAAACAAATGCGTGCTTAATGAAAGTTCAGTGATTTGATTTGAATGAAGATGTGATGAATGAGTGTTAAACAAGCTCTGATGAATGCTGACTCCAACTACAGGAATTGTGTGTGTCTGCGAGGATCAGTATGTAATTTTGAACCCAGCCTGCATCTAAAAGAAAATGTAGGTATAGAACATCTTGGTTAAACTCTTGTCTAACCTTAGTTTTCTAAGAGGAACAGAAACATCATGATAAAGACCAGTGATTGTGAATCTCCCCAGAGAGACTTTAAACGGAAACTATCCAAACATTGCCATGCAATATTTGCATTTATATACAACGACAACTAATATAAATGTGCAAGCTGCATTCAGGGAACAGCTTTGGCATAAAGCTTAATAAAGCATTATGCCTTGTATAGAGAAGAAATGCAACATAAACGTGCCGAACCACGATAACCTCTTTTTCTTGAAAGATTGTAAGCTTCTGCTAAACATCTAGCAGTGGTTCTTGGCTAAAAAAGGAAATCCTTATCAAGTGCATTCTGGCTTTAAACCTACACAGGTCAAACTGCTGTCTGTCAGGCATGTGGTGTCTGTCACAAATCAAAAACTTTTAGGATTGCATTCGGGGACATGCATGTCAATGCATGCCAATACAAAGTATTTATTTCGACTTCTCTCATTCACCTCATTCATTCATTTTTCAAACTTGCATGGAGCCACCTATATCCCAAGGACACTGAATCAGGGCGTAGCCGTCTACACTTTGGCAGAACATATGTCAATTTACTAGTATCACAACGCACTGTCCGCTCTTGATGCAGACATGGCCAATGCTATGTCTGGAACGCCAGCATAGGGTCAGACTACTGGTAGTAGCTCCTTCTGGCCAGACTAAGCCAGGTTCTTGGACCTGTTGTCTCTTATAGACAGTTATGTAATCCAGATACTCATCCGAAGGAAGCTCTCACAAGTTGGCCAGCCCTGCTGCAACAACATTCAGAGTTATGCAACCTGTGAGCATGGTTCCTAGCAGCAAGTCTTTTGACTTGAGGTCGTTGAAACCCTACACCAATTAATAGCTTGTGCACCAAAAAAATGAACCTATTCAGTGCAGACACAAGCAGAAGGACCCAGTTAACTGCCTGGTTGGTTAAAATGCTGGAATTTCAACAGAAATGTTTTTAGCACTCTTCACCATAAAGTTATTTAATATATTTATAAATAATAGTCTTAACAGTTTAATGTAGATAAGTGTATGCAAATGAGAAAAACTTGGCATTCTATCAGAATAAGACATTATTCATGTCACAACACACATTTTTGGAACATTATTGGTATTTTAATATATTTAATGAATTACCCAAACCTACAAACTGGAGTTTATTATAATACAGTATAATAAAATTATTAAAATTTATATTGATAATTTTGTGAAAATGAATTGTAAATCCAGACAGTGAACACGGTTTTACAGATGCACTGGATTACAGCCATGTTATTAGAAGCTTTTCTTCCTCTAAATCGTGCCTCTAGATGACGTTACCATCATTAAACGGTTAATGTATGGCCAGACTGTATTAGCCATTTATTATCCTAAAGAGGAAACTGAGCTTCCTTTCATAGTGCGACACCGAGTGGGAATGAACACAGGACAAGAAAACTTAGGAGTATGACAGAGCAAAAATAGAGCAAATGAGTCATGAAGTCTGTCATTACATAATTAAGAAGAATATGGCTTAAATCTCACGCAAGTTCTTTTGCAGGTGGGGTGTTATAGGGGAAAATGATTCACCAGCTTGGATGCTAACAAACACAGCTACTGAACAGAATCCTTGTGTAGGTTTTTTTATTTATATGCTATTCGATTCAATTTGATGACTACAATACTGTTGAAATTTGGGTTATGATTGTTTAGATGGTATTGACACCATATTTCTACCCCAAATTAGAAATTAGTTTATATTGATAAGATCATTTTAGTACATTATTTTTTTTAAAGTCACTGCTCATTCGCACTGACGTCTGTAAAATACCTCACATTTCTTTCATAACTTATAAAAATATTTAGGGTTAGAAAGCATTCAATAAGGTAAATTTTTGTAACCAAAATTTTCTACTTTATAACTGCATAATGCATGATAACAAATGCAATCAAATAATGTATAAATTTCCAAATTGTTCAATATACATAAAGCAAGTGTATACACCTAACAATAACATTATTTGGAAAAAAATAATAATCATAAAGGAAACATAGTCAGATAAGAAAGTTATTGAAGAATTGAAACTTGGAAAAAAAGGATGAAAAAATTTTCAAGGAGCATTCAGGTATATAAAGACTTACAAACTAATGAAGAACTAGCAAATAACTGTTAAAAAATCTTTTGATTATTACTAAAAGATGAAGAGGGTAGGGGTGGCATGGTGTCTTGATGGTTAGCACGGTCACCTCACAACAAGTAGGCCGTGAGTTTGATTCCTAGACATGAACCCCAAATCCCAAATTAGGGAATAAGTGGGTATAGAAGATATGCATTCATTGTCATTTTATTGTGAAAGGAGGTGATGTGGAATCCTCAAACAGTATGAAAGTAATTTCTGCTGGCCTGAACACTATCAGAAGCACTGACCTAAAATTACAACCTGAATTTTAATATTGGTTTAATGAAATCTTATTAATTTATTCCCAACAGTTTGTCCTCCTTATTCTGTAGCTGCACTTCTTCCAGTATGTGTAAGTGGATGTTAGATTTTTTGTCTCATTTCAGTCTCTATGTGCTGCAAAGTCAATGTAATCTGCCCAAAGCCTTCATGATCTGTTTTGATTCAGATTGCTAATAGGTTAATATTATTAAAGGCCACATTAATTTAAACAATCCATTTTTTTAACCTGGCCACGAAAGCCCGCAAGAAGGCATCCCATGATGTCAACATTTTTCCATCCTCTGATAGGCTAATCAGCCTTTAAGCCCAGTTTGGTAGCCGCGTTTTCACAGTTGAATTTGAATTGACAAAGGAGGAGGAACTTTGTGCTGACCATTATTAAAAGTACTTTTTAAGTAGAAAATAGCTTCTGAGCCTGGGAAAGAGTTTATTCACCACTTTCAGACCAGTGAGACAAACAGTAACACTAACTTACAGCCTTTAAATTTATTATTTATTTTAATGCTTTATTTTGATGGTTTTGTAATGTTATTAAATCAATATTAATTTTGAACTGATGTAGATGATGTGCTACAGTTGTGGTTGAGGTGAGAGATCTTAACTGTTTTCCTTCCTTATTAAAAATGTTTTACACATGCTGTGTTATATAGTGTTTTAATATTAATTCTGTAATTGCGATGTGAACCATGAAAGCTGACCAGATGACCAGAAGCATTTGAACATTAACACAATAAATTTGTCATTTACCTATCAGAAAATGTATAGTACAATTAAAAACAGTATTACAACTATCAGTTAAGAATGTGATAGTGGCAGTATTGAGAGCTGATAGTGGTGGTATTAATAGATGAATCAAGTCCCCACTGCAAGACCAGGTGCAAAATGCATGGTACGACACTGTAAGAAGAATGCATGGGGTTAAAATCTCAATAGAACTCATAAAGTTAAGCATCACAGATGTATTTATATGTAATAATATTGTCTGTGGGTTTATAACCCAAAAACTTGCATGCCTCTGCGCACTCTGTTCACGCAGACAGGATACATCAGTCATGGTTGCCAGTTTAGGCAGTTTGTATTTGATTATGTGGGTGAAAATTAAAGTGGTGTACAAAATGTAAAATTTAATTAAACATGTAAATGTTATTGGCTAATTATTAAAAAAAGCATGTGTAAAAGTTTACACCAGAAATATAATAGTTAAATAATTTAACTCTGGCAACCCAGTTGACGGTGCAATCGAGTGATACAAAAAAGGCTTAATAAACAAAAACAAAAAAAGAATTAATATCTGTATTTATTAATTGATTAGAACGATTATGCAATTTTTGAGCCATTTTTTTGAACAGGTAGGAATTTGGTGTGATAAGATTTTGGGGTGTTTCAATATTAAAACATAGCTTTCGTTGCTTCTGTACCTGTATAAATTAGATCAACTACAGCAGCAGCATTTATTTGGGTACTATTTATTTGTTTGGTATTTTAGTGCTGATATTAACTGTACTATCCATTTTATAAAAGGTTAATGACACATAATGTATTGTGGTAATGTTGTCTCTGGTCCACTGGTCTGTGAGCTTTAGTGTGTTGGTATGGCAAGGGTGAGATGTACACTGTAAATTCTATCAGGCTACAGTCAGCATTTTTTAAAATGTCCTACTGAATCTTTTTTAAAGATCTACTTCTATATTGATGCATCTAAATATTAATTTGCTTGGCCTCAAACATGAACAAGCACAAAGTCAATTTGCACCAAGTGGATTTTCCACTCTTAGGGAAATATTTCATCATAAGTATCTCAATTTTCCAAAACTAAAAAAGCCTTGGTGGATTGGGTTACACAGCAGCACAGTTGCTTTTCTTCTTTGCAAAAAGAAAAAAACCTTAAAGAGGTGAGAATGAGCAAGTAGCAAACCTGAGGCGCATTAAATCCAGCAAGGGAGACTCTGGCTGACCGGTGTGGTGAGCCACAGATGGTTTAGCATAAAAAAACAGGAGGTTACACACACCTGGGCCTACGGCTCAAGGCCAAAACAAGCAAAACATCTTTCCAGCTTGACAGATTTCCCCAGTTTCCCTCCATTCCTTAGCTTATGGATTCTAATTTGAGGCTGTCAGACTGTAAATGTGCCCATAGCGTGACCCCAGCAAGCAAAGGGTGAAGAATAAAACCTGCACATTTATTAATGCACTCAGATAGCAAAAAAAAAGTGCTTATAATGGTAAAAATCTATGCCATAATTTTATTTTTCTAAATTATTAATTTTAAAATGTAAAACATTGTTTGTTGTGTGTATGTTACCATTGAAAGAATGTGCATATCCCAATGACCTTCAGTGAAAAGATCTTAAGTAAATATTTCAAACAGTATCTTCTAAATCACTAAATTTACACAATAAATTATAATCTCACATACCATCCTGCTATAACATCTCTACCTTTAATTCTTTTTGCCAACAAGAGGAACAGCTCAGTCATGGATCAGGATTTATCTTAGCAATAATTATCTAAATGTTCAGATCTGAATTATGCACATTAATGCTGAGATGTTTAAGAAAGGAATATTTTGAGATTGGGTTTAGATCATAAATTAATAGTCATTTTGTCAGAACAGCATGAATAGGCTGTCAGGAACACAGGTGGATGATTATGGGGATGTTATACTCAAGGACTGGTTCCACTTTGGTCATTAGCTTTCTATTATCTTTAAGTTATTTGTTAGTGCATGCATAGTTTTGAAAAACAACGTAGTCCTTTTCTAAATTGTTCTAACAGCTATTAGGAAGTCCATTACCAGCATCTTTTACTTACTTTTCTTACATGTGATAGAACATAGTTTATTTAATTATTTAATTTTCAACACTATGCCAGCACCCTTTTGTGTGTGTGTGTTGTGAAAGTAGTTAGGGTGTTTACCATTTTTAAATTGTGGTAATGCAGGTTTGTACTTTTACAACTTACATGTCACGGGTTACAAGGTGGAAAGGCAATCATGTATTTAGCAATTGCCGCTCATTTATAGCAAAAGTGAAGCATGACTGAAGCCCGTTTTCCTTTTCAATGACTTTCGAAACATTTAGAGCGCTGTGTGTTATCTCTCAGGTAAAGCTCGTGTTCTGAAAAGCATGCTGGGATTGACAGAACAAGCTGTTCGCCAGAGATTAGAAGCAATGTGTTAGTGGGAGGATGATGAGGGAAGCCCCTGTAATCTGTCAATGCACTGAACTCCCTATGCTCTGTGACTCATCACACACTACAGCGAGGTCAGAAACAAGAAAATTACTTCTGACACTGAACAATGTAAAGGAAATTTTTAGTGTGGAATAAACAGACGAATGAACACTGTTAGTTTTAAAAAAGTTAATTTGATCAGATGGTCATTTCATGTGCACGTTGTTTCTTCTCGATGCCAGTGTATTGCTGCAGAAAAAGATATGTAGCTGTCACCTGAATCATATGTTCTACTTGTCACATAGCGTCAGGGTAAGACACCACACAAACTTTGGGCTTAATACCTAATGCATATGTCACTGTGATTAAAAACCCTTTTCTGATTCTGAAAGTCTCTCTGATTGGTTTGTTTATAACTCCTGGGCACATGGATCTTTCTGTTCACTTGTTTGCATCGAGTTTGGATGTTTTCTTGCATGTTTCCTCCGGGTAACCCGGTTTCATCCCACAGTTAAAAAACGTATTGTAATTTGGGTGTACTTTGGGTTGATTGGTGACTCTAAATTGCCCATAGTAGTGAATGTGAGTGTATGGCCCGGGAATGGAATGGCGACCTGTCCAGAAGATAAAAAAAAGAGTAAATGCATTTACTGTCACCTGTTACCAGTGAATAATCAGTCAATTTGAGGTTTAATTCTGTCAATAGTCTGCCAAACAAATTTTATTATCATACTCTCAGAATATAACATGAAATTTGTTTTAAAAAAGGTATACTTTGTGCCTGCAAAGTATAACAACAATTTCATCACTTTTATTCTTTTCAAAAACATTAAAGCATTGGTTGTAGGGTTTTTTTTTGTTTTGTTAAATGCTTAACTTCCTCAATGTTTTTTTAAGTTTAAGTCTTATATCTGATCTCTTTGTTCTTGCCAAGCCCTGCTGTTTAATTTAATAAAATTGAAATAAAAGAATAAAGAACACTCAGTAGATGAGTGACAGAGCGGATTAGGTGTGTCACATTAAAATGTTCCGCAATGCTGATACTTCCTCTGAGGTCTGAAACTAGATCCAGCAATTTTACAGGACAAAAAAACCTGAAAAATTACATAACCTACAGTCCCTTACACATTAGACACTATTACACAGAAAGTTTATACACTTTATACGCTTAGAATAGAATTAATCACACAGTGATGATTTAACATGGGACTCAGACTATTCAAAGGAGTCACACATGTTTATTATCCTAAACCAATTTTTATGAGAACATTGATGGGGCCACATTCTCATTAATGACGCTGCTTTTTTAGGGGATTACATTTTTTATGAATGAAATTTGGAATGAGCTGTGAATTGTAAGCATAACAGTTTGCTTGGTCAGCATATCCTTTAAACCGCAGGCACGTTTTCTTTACAAAAGTGTGCGTTAACTTAACTGAAACACTGGCCATATTTTAAGAATATTAAAACAGAAAAAAAGTGTGAGAAAGTCTTCAATATGCGTCATAATTTCATGACCATGCTTTTGTGTTTTGTGGCTTCATTAGTGTGCACACGTAACAGGATAGAAAAAAAAGTAAAGTTAAATAATAAAATGCACTTAATGTGTAAAGGCCATATTATTAAATTAAACTGGTGCTTTATGTGATCATTATATCTAGAACTACTTTGTGCAGAAATGCATTTTTAAAAATATAGCCATATAAATTTAAGAGATTTTATTATTTTTTTAAATTAATGCTCATATCTTCTAATTTAGATTACACTATAAAGTATAAATGGTTTAATTACATTATAAGATCTTTTGCTTTAAAGATACATCTTATGAAATTTGGCAGCGGGATTTTTTTCAGGTTTAAATGCAAGTGATTCGGTTAAAAGGCAGTAATTGATAAGAAAACCCAAACTTTTAAACATTTTATGTCAAGCTGTCAGAAATATATGGATTTCTTCCAGTTTGTGTGTGTGTGTTTGTGTTGTAGGGGGACTTTAAAATATGTTTGTATTTTTAACCGTTTAATAAATGTTTATTTATTGCTCTCAGCATTCATGATTAATAATAGACTTGTGTGTGGGTGTGAGTGTTTGATTAGGTTGGTCACTGTAACCCTGTCCTACTTTGGATAACAAAGTGCACACCCAGCTTTAAGTGTTCAAGTTAAAATCGGGGACTCCCAGTAAAACCTTTGTTCTTATCTCGTCAAGAATTAACTGGAAGCTGCGTAATGGCAGTTTCCCTAAATCGTGCTTACATCATTTCCTGCTGGCATGCAGAAATTTTTCTCAATAAGGTGTATAAAACTTGGAATATGCAACCATAGCATAGGAGTGAATGTAAGTATGTGTGTGGTTGTTCGTCAACATCCCAAAGCATTCGTTTATAACTGTAAAAAAACCCAACTTCATTATTAACATATATTAACATATATTTTAAGCTTTAAAGCCACAAATGTCTGGAAAACAAAAAAAGCTCTTATATAGCAGACTGGTCTTAAATCTCTGATGTGGTCCAGTTGTCTGTAGGGAATCTTTATATAAAACTAAGTTAAGTGTAAGGATGAATTTTTTTTCATGTTATGTTCATGTATTGAGTTGTGAATTCTTAAGCATGTCCTTCGTTTACGTCCTGTCTTGTCACATAATTTAACTGTCCATTTGTCTATTGGTTGTCTTGTCATTGGTTAATTTTGATCATGTGTTTCTCATTGTGTTCAGGTGTTACTTGATGAAGTTGATTGTTTTATCCATTAGCTTGTCTGTTTATACATGTGTTTTAGTTTGTCTTGCTTGTCACAGTCAGTGTCTATGTCAAATCAGGTTGTGTTAGATTAGTTTTATGTTTTTGTTCATTCATGCTCTTCGCTTTGTTTGTTTTTTTATTTGTTATTTTCTATAATAAACTGCATTTGAGTCTTGACATTAGGAGTTTTAGATTCACACCAAAACACATTTTTGTAAAAATGTGACAGCACAATTTGTATTCTATTCGATAAAACAAAGAGTTTAAAAAAACAATATCAGCATTTTAACGGATTAGTATGTTTTATATCAGACAGTACCGACTGATTGGTCGACAAACATTTATAAACAAATAACAACAAAAACAACAATACATAAAAAACTTTTAATCTAAGGCAATTAAAAAAAATCCTGGGATGACTTTAATCCCTCAAGACAAACGCCTCTGATTAGCCAATTCCATTAAAAAAAATACAGATTCTTCTGTAAAAAACACACAAACAAACAAACAAACAAAAAAAACAAACCTAAAACACAGGAGAACGTTTATTACCAAACCTGTCTTAAGGCATAATTTTTTTCTAAACATAAACCACAGGATGACACGAATGATTTAGCAATTAAAGCAGCAAGAACATACACGGAAGGAGAAGCCTGAAGGCTCCCCGATGAGGCAAACACCCGATGAGAGAAACAAACAGAAGCTGACAAGTACAAAATAAATCAGTAATAAATGCCAGGAATCGCAAAACAGTGAGGCTTTGTCCCTAAAGATCATAAAAGGATTTTAATAAAGTTGTGTGAAAATAATATGAAAAACAAGAAGATCTAAAGTGGATTTCCAACAGAAAGCAGGACATTTAAACAGCTGCCATAATGTTGGTGGTAAAGTATGACTATGAGCAGTTCCACTGTTAGAGTTGTGTCTTTTTAATGTACACTGATTTTTGAAGTGCTCAGTGGACAGGATGAGAATCAATCTGACAATGGTTTTTCGAGGGGGGCTTTGTCATTTTTCACAGTCCATGTTAGTTGATGTTGACAAAATTATTAGTTATCTCTATCTATAGATTTTTAGATATCCATAAATATAGTTTCCAGACAATAATGTTTTGGTTATTTGGATTAGTATGACTGAATTTATGCTATTATGGTATTTTGCAGTATAGATAGTTGAATAGTGTGTTCAAACTTAACATTTTAACAGAAAGAAGTACACTTCAATGAGCTTTACATGTTCTCCCTATGCTTGCATGGGTTTCCTCTGGGTACTCCATTTTCCTCCAAAAACATGTACATTGGATCACATGGTGACTTTAAATTGCCCATAGGCATAAGTGTGTGGTTGTTCGTTTATGTGTGGCCCTGTTTTCTTTGTAACTCCTGACCCTACTCTTTTAACATTTTTTGTGGTTTTTACATTTTGATTTGTTATCTATTGTAATAGTAGTGATCTGTTTAATGATGTGACTTAAAGTACTTTTGTACGTTGCTCTGAAAAGGGTCGGATAAATTCTTTAAATGTAAATTATCAATTTTGCATTTTGATAAAAATAGCATTTTTCGGACACAGTGAGCTTGGCTATTCAGAAAGTGCAGTGCTAAAATGACTGTAATATCTATAAGAAGCAAATAAAAAAAATATGAACCCCAGCCCTAGTAACCATGGTTCAACAATAAATGATCTTGCCTGGAGCATTCAAAAGTTTGTCTATGTGTGGTCCTGTAATAGACTGGAAACCCAACATGTCCAGGGTGTAAAACTGCTTTTTGCCCTATGTGCTCGGGGATAAGCTCGAGCAGACCCCCAGGTTCAGGAATAAGTGGGTATAGAAGCTGAATGAATGAAAGTACACTTCAAAAACCTAGATTCAATTATTCAACAGAATAAATGTGAAAAGTGTGGAATGTTGGACATTTTGTATACTCGGCATGTTGCAGCTTTGCTTATATAGATGTAAATGTGTGGGCCTGATGTTGAGTAAAAAGAAGTTTAAGATAACAAAGGATGCTCTGATTTACAACCAGCATATATTTTAAAGACTTAAAGACCTGTTGACCTTTACAGATTAGTGTTCACTTTAGTCATAGTACATAGCACATAACCAAAGATATTAAGCAGATGCCAATTCCAGATGCCAATTCCAGATGGCATTTATTGTCTTATTGGCTTATTTTTTTAAAAGATTAACAAGAATCAATAAAATATTTTTACAAAGGTGTTGATAGACTCTAATAATGCTTTAAAGCTATCAGTAACACATAGCAATAGTTTAGGTTTACTGCTTATAATCTAAACCCACTATTAACATAAATTCAATTATATACCTTAATGTGTGTTCTGTGTGTAAACACTGTCAGACCTACAGCGTTTTACGTAAGAGTGATTAAATGAGCAGGGAAATTATCTGTGTGATGACTGATTTTTTGGTCTAATTACAAGCTTATCATTTCAGAATTTCAACTGCAATCAATTTTTACAACTTGCTCATAAATGGTCGACTGATTTCACCTAGGAGATGAATAGGAAAATAAAAAAAGAAAAGTTTGCTTTGTAAATATAGGCACTTAAATAAATTACAGATGATTGACATTAGTACTAAAATATAGCTGCCAAAACCAGAATCCTAATTGTGTGTGTGTGTGTGTGTGTGTGTATGGCCCATGGCACACAATGCCTTTGTTTGCATTGGCTCATTATTTGGGTTTTCATAAGGGTGTACAGTGCCCATGGGCCAAAAAGATGTGAGACTTCTCCTCAAATGCCTTCTTTCTTCTGAACTGTGTGAGGTATAAATACAATATGTACAATTCTGTTTTTTCTTTGTAACTCCTGACCTACTTTTTTAACCTTTCTTTTGTTTTTTACACTTTGATTTGTTATCTATTGTAATAATATTGAACTGTTCAATAAAGTGACTCAAAGCACTTTTGTACGTCGCTCTGAAGAGTGTCTGCTAAATTCTGTAAATGTAAATGATCGATTTTGTACACAGTATATGATGATTAGAAAGCAATTTTGATGCTATTGTCTCCTAAGCAACAAATAAAAACAGCATTTTCGCCACAATGAGCTTGGCTGTTCAGAAAGCCTAGTGCTAAAATGATATTGCAGAGCTATGAGAAGCAAATGAGGACTAGGTTTAAACCAAAAAAAAATATCTGAACCCCAGCCCTAGTAACCATGGTTCAACAATAAGTGATCTTGACTGGTGCATTCAGAAGCCAGTGTGTTCCCAAGAAAGCCAAAGAAGAGGTCGCTAAAAAGACGCATGGTGCAAGGCTATTTTTTCCTGTGAGCTAAGAAAGACTATTTTTAGTCCTGCTGTGGTTGTACTGCTTTGGGTTCATCAGTGCCAACTGGTTCGGAGTTCGACCCTGATTCTGGTTTCAGTGGTCAAAAAAATCAACTTCAGCTTCCCCGGATTGCAGCCAGCCACTAATGTGATGACAAATGATGGCAATAATTTGGAAAAGTCTGTAGAAGTCCGTCTCTAGGTTCTGTAAAATGGACGGCTCAAGGGTTTATAGCTACCCTCTTACCCGGTCACCCAAAGGTTCCTCTTCCGTTCCTGCAGTATTTACTGTGTTGGCAAAACATATAAGATGGCAACCCATTTTTTCCTCCTAACTCGCTTTCTGAAAATGTGGCAAAAGGACCTTGAGATGTTAAAGCTATTGTCAGGAGTACTATGTGACTCATGGAACATATGAACCCCAAAAATGACAGAAAGGACCAGACACATGAAGTCATCCAAGATACAGGCTATTAATGAGAAAGACATGTTTTCTTATTAATTTTTTTTGAAAATGAAGTGAATCTGAAACAACCCTGAAAGAAATATTAAATAACAGACAATTAGGGGTTTCATTTTCTTATGAATAACCGAATGACTGTTTATTGTATATCATCGTGATGCTTAAACAACCACAGACTAATGTTTTCCTAATTTTATTTCCTTTTCTAGATAAAATGATTGAATAAAAAGAAGATAGATACTTCACAGCACAAATACTTTTCATGAGATAATGCCCAAAACAAAGTCAGATTTATTCGAATATAACAGCAGATCATAAACTGATAATGAATGTTGATTGGTCAGAAAAAAATGATACATTGGTGGGTAGTCATTGGTTTTGGAGTTATAATACATTGATAGGGACTCTTATGGCCAAAAATGTTTTAATAGATAAGAAAATGAACTATGTTTATGTGACATAGAGGTTAGCCTGTTCGCCTCACAGCATAAAGGTTGTGGGTTAGATTCCCATGTTTTTTTTGTGCGGAGTTCTTCCTGTACTTGCATCGGTTTTCTCTGGGTAACCCGGTTTCCTCCAACAGTCCAAAAAAAACATGTTCATTAGATTGATTGGCGATTCTAAATTGCCCATAGGATTGAATGTCAGTGTGTGTGTTGGCCCTGCGATGGACTGGCGACCTGTCCAGGGTGTACCCCTGCCTCTCGCCCAATGTGTGCTGGGATAAGCTCCAGCAGCCCCCTGTGACCCCGAATGAGGGAATAAGCCAGTATAGCAGATAAATGAATGTTTTCTGTCGGACGACAGATTTTACATTTTCCATAGTAATGCACGAAAGCCTTAGACTTAAACAAGTAATTTTTCTTTAACTCTTAAACTTTACAATGGGGGATTTACAACTATGAGGCTTTTTTGCAGTTTATTCTGCTGATGCCAATGCTTTTACATTAAGCTGCATCAAAACACATTACAAAATATTCTGTTTTATTACATAAATGTATAAAAGCTCTTTAATTTGAATAATCAAAAAAATAATGAAGGTAAATCTATATACAGCAACATAATACACAATACATAAGACACAAATATGACTTCTTTGTCCAGTTGGTTGTGCAAAACTGGGATAGGATAAGTGGTAATGTACCATTCATAGAAAAAAGATCCCATGGCAACTCACAAAGACAGCAATGGAGCCATTTTACGATTAGAGTATATGTGTGAAACTGTAATAATTTTATTAACTGATTTAACGTAAAACACACACCTGCAGAATTTCTGTTATTATTTCCAACATGCAAAGGGTCAGAGCACCATCAGTAATCGCAATCAATTTATCCCTGATTTTCCTAAGGCTCTCTCAAGAAGAGAGTTAACATCTCAATGAAATCTGATGGAAATATGTTCATCATCACTGAAAAGTGATTTTCCGTAAAAACGCCTCAACGCTCATGCAGTGAAGGAGAGATGGCAGAGGTGAACCGCGGCCCATTAAACTGGCCAAACTAAAATTATGGTTAACCTCCAGATGCTTCGGTCTTTCCTCCTGTAAAAACTGAGGTTAAACAGATTAAATGCAGACACATATTACACAGCCTAATATAAACTGTTTAAATATTAATCGCTTTTGCACAATATCCATGATAATAAGTGGAATAGTGTATTCTAGACACAATTCTGCTCTGATATTGTGTAATAATTTTAATTTTTGAACACTTTAAATAAATTTTGCATTGGCTTTTGTGATGTAATACAACCGATATAATTGATCCACATTATTGAAATATTTCCTTTTAGAATTTTTTTTTAAAATATAAAAATTTACCTGACTGATATTTGTTAAATGATGCTATGTTTAAGTTGTTTTGTCTATAATACAGCAGCAAATGTTTATGGGTAAGATTTTATTGTTTTCTTGCCGTTATGCATATCTAGGCTATGTTTGTATGACAACCAGATGTATTTTTTTTTATTAAAGCTTTTCTTGTGTTACATTTGGCCACAGGGTTTGTAATGTTAAAGACCTATTCTCTATCACAGACCATGTGAAGAACACAGTATATTGCTGTCTCTTGCAGGATGTAACTGGTACTTGACTTTCCTACAGTTCTTTTAATGAAGCTATAATTTTTAATTCTTTCTTTAAAAGTTTTCTTCTTCACAAATTTGGAGTCATATCCTGTTGTGGGTTAATTTGATAGTTTTGTTTTGTTTACAAATGAGAACGCATTGTATAGAATGAATGGCTAGATATAAGTATGGATAAATGAATAAACGAATTGATGGATGAATGCTTCAAGGTTCTTAAACCTGATGTGCAAAGAGAAGTAAGAGAAGTTAGGTTTAAAACCTTGCCAGTTAACTCTAAATGTAAATGTAAACAAACCAAAGACAGAAGCTCTTATACATACACACACACACACACGCACACACTCACACTTACACAAAACACAAATTCCCTTTACAAACACTTCACCACCACTTTACAGAACGCACAACATTGAACAGCAAATTACACAACA
>JAOTQW010000004.1:5571861-5583919 GCA_026260075.1 Sisor rabdophorus | reverse complement strand
TTCCGGGTACTCCGGTTTCCTCCCACAGTCCAAAAACATGTGCAATAGGTTGATTGATGACTCTAAATTTGCCCATAGGAGTGAATGTACGTGTGGTTGTGTCGGGAATAAGCGGGTATAGATGAATGAATGAATGAATGAATTAATATTTAAACTAATTTGTATCAGTTTATGTATGCGACTTTTTTTTTTTTTTTTTTTTGCGAAACCCGCAAACACGTTATTGCACTTCTTTTCACAAGATGACTCAATGGCTCAAATATGTTCCATTTGTGTTAAGCTTTATGAGGCCATGTGCCACCCAGACATCAACAGCAGAGTCAAGCCAAGTGACAGCATTGATGACTGTCACTGTAGAGCCATCTTCATCAAAACGCTAAATACAGTATGCTAATATGTAAACTTATCAACCAACAAATTCAAAAGATAAAGAACACAAAAATGTATTTCTACTCCACTGTCCTCATAACACCAGGAGAAATTTTTAGATGTTAAAAAAGTAAAGGTAGTAAAATGTGACAATATTTCGAAGTTTAGCTGTGAGCTAAAAGTTTTGCTTTTAGCCCTGTGAGAAGTTCATGAGGAACATGTGTCATTACTGTTATTGCAAACTCCTGAACGCAGACCGCTACCAAATTATATCCAGACTGCACTCCATACCATTCAGAGCTGAGTCCATATCCATCCTGGAATAGAGGATGACCTAAGAGTTTGTTTTAGTCCTGCTTCATGACATGGCTCCCAGACTGTAGTGACACCTCATTAAACCACACATTGAACACTAATGTTAATAACATCAGTGACATCTTCAACACTGAACACAGTGCAAGTTCAGGTCAGGATGTGAAAGGGCCACGTCCCATTCACAGTGTGGCTCTGCCATCCTTACTTACTTAACGGAGTTACATTATTAGTTACTTACATTTATTTCAGTGTTCAACTGAGCATTCGGGTAAAGAGCCTTAAGGGCTGAGCAGTTATACCCACAATCTTCTGAGTAGCAGTCCAACAAGCTATGACTTACTTCACAATAAACATAGCGTAAGTGTTGATGTTGTGATAATAAAAATACTATGTGATAAACAGATTCTTATACTAGCCTAAAGATAATTACGGTCCTATAAGGAATATATTATTTACAAATTATTTCATAATTATTACAAAATACCAAATTTGTTTCAGAAATTTTTACATTTTTATTTTTACAACCTTTCATTAGGTTTTGTTAAAATCATGCACTCACATGGGTGGCGCATGGCATAGTGGTTAGCATGATTGCCTCACAACAAGAAGGTCCTAGGTTCAAATCCCAGGCACGTGGTCTTTCTGTGCGTTCTCTCCTCGCTTGCCTGGGTTTGCCTGGGTACTCTGGTTTCCTTCCATAGTCCAAAATCATGTGCATTAGGTTGATTGGTAATTCAAAATTGGCCATAGGAGTAAATGTGTGTGTGTGGCCGTGTGATGAATTGGTGTCCTGTTCAGGGTGTACCCCTACCTCTTGCCCCATGTGTGCTGGGATAAGCAGACCCCCGTAATCCCCAAAAAAGTTCGAAAATAAGCAGGTAGAGAAGATGAATAAATGATTAAATAAATGTGCTTACATATTTTTGCTAGAAGATTGCTAGAAGAAACATTTATTTTTCGAACATACATTTCAGTAAAGGGGTCATAATTATTTTAACTATATAAGCTGTTAGGAAGCTTTGACTACTCTATAGCAAGTAGGGTTACGGTAACCAGTAGGGTTACGTTAATAACATTTTCCACCAAAATGGTGGGAAACAACAACTTCGATTGCTACTACTATGATTAAACTGAAGACCAAAATTAGACTTATATAGACTCTTGTCTATATAATTCAGCAGTGTATCAAGTTAAGTTATATAGCAATAGGCAACAGCGACTAGGAACCAAAACCAAAACATCGGTGGCAAAATTGAAATAAAAAAAACCTTGGGAGAAACCAGGCTCAGTCAGAGGAGTCTATTTCTCCTCTGACCAGACAAAACAGTAGGTTATTGAGTTTTTATGGTCTTGTCAAGATGGCTATCCAGAAGACAAGATCATCACTGATGGTGATGGTGAGCTTAGAATATGATGAACTTATGTTTATATACTAATTACATTAGACACATATATTGTATGTTCTTGGTGGTGTTCCTGGTTCTGATTGACCTGGTTGCAACCTAACAATACTTTAGTAATGTATTTTAGTAATACTAATGTATTTAGAAAATGTGTCTGTTATATGTAAGCCAGAAATTAGTCTTTAATTTAATTTTAAACTGACAAGATGTGTCTGTCTTTCAAACAGTGTTAGATAAATCAAATCAATCAAATCAAGAGTTACCTGACAATCAATTGTCTTTGGTTGCTCTGTCACTACAGGACTGTGGGTGATCTTTATTCAAAAAGCACAACATTGGCTTAGCAGCTTTAGTGCTTTTGGTGCTGAACTTGCACCAATTGTATTTAAAAAAAAACACCAAAAATTGCAACTTTTCGATTTAAGGAAGGAATTTCCATTTGTAAATTTGTAGAGGAGCTTTCTACTATTATTATTGTACATATGAAACAAATTCTAGTGAGCGAATGCCCTAATGTAAAATGATGAAAATAGATCTTTATACGAATAAAGCATGTAATGTAATGATGAACAAAAAATACCTGGGCGTGTGACCTTAAATTTAGATTTAAGGTGATCATCACAGCACCCTGTCACTTAGTATTTCTGTGTGTAAGACTTTTCAGAGCTTTTATTTTAAAAACTTTAATTTTCATTTTTTTAAACAAGTAACCACATGACTGAGGACCTGATTTAGGAGAGTTAGATAGTTATTGATCTTTAGTGCTACAAAAAAAGAAGGAAAATGGCAATATTCAATAAATAAGATACCTAAGTGTTACATGAAATATGTATGTGTGTGAGTGAGTTAACCATAAACAGATATACATCTAGCCGGCAATGGTTTGATCTCTACAGAAGGCAGATGATATGTTCCTTACTGAAATAGTGCAGTGGCCTCATTGCCCCATGTGTTTCATGTTATATACTAACATGAGAGAGAGGAAGAGAGCAAAAGAGAGAAACAGAGAGAAAGAGCGATGACATTAGTGTGCCGAACAGCTCCACATGGCAAAGCTTTCAGAGCAGCGGCGTGTAAAAAGCATTAAAATCCCAGGCCTAATAAACTAGTTATTTATAGGACTGTAACGGGCTTGTAGTTTGTCTTGAGCTAACCCCAAAAAGAAGAACAGAGACACTTAAGCCGTGGTGAAGCACTTAACACAGAGAAAAACTCTCCGGAACACACAACACCTCTCCGGCCATTTCTCAGCACCGCGCTTACCACCCCAGTATGCCATCCTGCAGCCTTCTCTACCACAATAAAGAGAGAAGGCACATATGAAATACAAAGACACAAAAATCTGTTTGTGGCTGAGGCTCAATAAAGTAATAAAGAATATTAAAGCTTACTTTAATATTCTTTATGATGTCATAGGAAAAAATACACAGTACCCTTAGATCAGTGAGAGGAAAAGAAACCAAAAGCTATGATACTCTCACAACATGACAGACAAATATTTCTCTCACTTAAAATATTAAAAAGAAAAATCTGACACAAATATCACAAGTTTATGCTCTTAAAAAATTTGAAATCAGGTCTAAACTTTATTTATCTACTGACTAAAATTTGTCTTACTAGACAAAGTTAGATTTGTTACTTGGTTTTGGTTAAAATGTCATCCAGCTTTAATCAGCCTCATCTTTTCAAAACAGCATGTTCTTCGTGTTTGTTTGTGAAAAGCAGTCTGGGTGTCTCAGTTTCCGCCATGAAAACACTAAACAGTCATGTCTGTCATCATGGCGTGTATGCCAGTCGCTAAACAGTTATACAAGTGTGCTATGCATTTATCCTTGTAGGGAGGCACAAGTAATGATTTTGGCATCGACTATCAATTTATTAATCAGCTTACTTACTTATAAAAATAGCTTTTATCCACTTTTATCTTTAGAGGTCATGCTAATGAGGAAACAAAAGAAAATAAAAAGAAAAAAAAAATAACACCAATCTGAATTAATATACAGAAAAATATACAGTTTCTCCCTTCTTTTTATGCTCTGCAATTCTATCGTATCAAATCTATCCAAAATGGCTAGTTAAGACACATTATTTTATTCTAAGCATCCCAAAACATTCTGAAAAGAAGCCTATGCAAATAGTGGAAAAAAGTAAAAATGTCAAATCTAAAAGTTTTTCAATGAAAGAAGCAGCTTGCATTATGTCATTAAATATTTTAGCCACACTAATGTGCGTAACTTTATACATTACCTAAATTATTCTATGTCCATAGTTAAAAACTGAAACATCATTTGGTTTTTGGTCTAACTAAAATATTAAATAGATATTATAAGATATTTTCTTCTGAAATGGTATAGCAGTAAAGTGGTAGCATGCTGATGAAAATCACCTCTGGCCTGCTTTCTTTCTTTTTTCTTTTAGTCCGTTTGTCCTGATTGCACAAGACACAAGACATAATTAAGCAATGAAAGCTTTTTTAAATGATTTTTGTCTGTCAAATGAATCTGAGCCAACCTGTCCTTATTACAGATTCTATTTTACACCACACTTTAATTCAGAAATCAGATTACACAGTGTTCCCATTTTCCTCTTATAAAAAGTTTAACTGGCTAAACCCTACACATCACTGCTGGAGAAATGACAAATCTTACGTATGTACAATCAGAAATGTGTTCCCTTTATATAACAGAATACACTACATGACCCGTATGATTGTTCTCTTTAAAAATAAATCTGCCAAATGCATTGTGGAGAATCTTATTCTCGTTGAAGATAATGGGTTTTTCTGAAGGCCGCACATTTCAGCGTGCTGCATAATCATTTTATAAAGCGGTATCGTCATACATTATGGAAAAAAAACTATGCTCTTCAGAACGACCTCACATCTGCTTGTATAAATGATGAGTTTGACCTCTTAGTCATTATGATATAGAAAATAGTCACTTTGTCTGTGTGTGTGTGTGTGTGTGTGTGTGTGTGTGTGTGTGTGTGGTTATGCTCATTTTGGATGCAAAATGCTAGAGAATGGCTGAAGAGGCCGGCTGACAGCTCAGCACAGTCTGTGTATTCAGTATGAGCCAAAGCTTTAGCTGCCTGGTGATCATTATGTTTTTTTTTACCTCATTTTTATACCCATGCTGATCAACACCACATTTCAACCTGTCAGGTCTCATTCTGTACAGAAGAATGTGCTATGTATTAACCCCAAACATCTCTGGATTGTGTATTAACAAATGCTTTTTTACAAAACGTACAAACGAATAATTGGACCCCCCCCCCTCACATGACAAGCACTGTTTACTGTTTTATAATTTTTTTCGGTTTCTTGTCTGTGTAATTTGTGCCATCTTTATCTTTGAGGTTGGAGTCATCTGCATGTGAACCTGGAGCAAATTTACCCCCACTGTTGCTTTATTTCAGTGTACCATTCAAACAACCCAGGCTTTAATCCACGGCTAATCCACTGCGATGCGTGTCAGAGTCCTTCTATCAGTGCAGTTCTGTTTGGAAGAAAACCAAGGCTACGCTCAGCATCAGTGCTTTCCATCATCCTGATCTACTGCTTAGTGCTGCCTTCTAATTCACTTCAGTACATTTAAGAAAGAATAGCCAGAAAAAATTAGTTTGCTCCTTAACTCAGGTTGTGTAACACAAAAAAAAATCGCTCACATGGACTAGCCGTAAATGAAACGTGAATATTAATAGATAACTAGACAATTCTGCAAATTTGCTCTGTGTTTGGAATGGTGTCAACTTAATAAGGCAGGTTAGTTTTAGATTTTCGTGGTTTCTCTGGTTAATTCCCCTTCTACCATCTCACTTCTTTTAAAGAAGATTCTTTACAATAGCTGATTGCCTTTAGAATCACTAAGTGGTCTAAATGAGTTTATATGTATTTATATATTTTTTGGAGGGTGTATGACCAAGAAATAGTTCATAGAATCAAAATGTTCAGTCTAAACATTTTAATAATCTCTCCTAACTGCCTGTCAGCATATGCATTTGCGTACCTCATCATCAGCACATTCAACAACTGCATAAAAAAAACCTCTGGATCAAAACAGAATAAAACCCAGAATTTATATCTGTGTTATGTTTCCATGCTGGAGCCAACTACAGAAGCCAAAGAGCCTGAAAGATGATGCAATAATGTTCTATACCTGCTTAATTTCCTAACTCAGGGTCACATGGCTCTGCTGGAGTTCATCCCAGCACACATGGGCAAAAGGCCCTTGAAAGGTCACCCGTCCATCGCAGAGCCACACACAGACCAACAACCACACACACAAACACACTCACACTCACTCCTATGGGTAATTTAGAATCACTAATCAACCTAATGTAATGTGTTTTTGTGGAAGGAAACCGGAGCAACCAAGGAAAACCCAGCCAAGGGCAGGTAGAACATGCAAACTTCACACAAAAAGACCAATTGCCTGGAAAATATTTTCAAGATGCCCTACCATACATTTAATTAGAGTACTGGTTATGCTTTATTCTGTTCACATTTTGAACAGATTTAATCTTGCTCTGTTGAATGCTGAAAGTTTGGGATAGCTTTTATTTTGATACTAACACTTCCAGTACTTTGCTCTGGATTTGTTCTGATTATGCTTTGTTCTTTGTCATGCTGCTTGTTTAGATTTTCTAACAAACTCTGGGTTATTACAGGAACAGGTGTATTTACATTGTAATTTCATGACAATGTAATTGCACACAAGGCTACTTAATTTAAAAAGTGCTTCTAACATTATTCACCTAAAAAGAAATAGCAGCTATTACAGTTGTGGTTCATAAACCTATTCTGACCTTTAAAAAATTGTTAAACAATTTATGATGGTGTTTTAGGGTGAAAAACAATTTTCATTCTTAGTGGGCAATTAATCCTGGTCAGTAATTGTGGATTCATAGTCTATCTTCGAAAAAAATGCTGCGTAGAACAAAAAGTCAACTTAAAAGTTTCTTTAGATAAACAGGTTCTGTTTGAAAGTATTTTGATGAATAATCATGTTTTGAGCTCCACAATTTCAACCAAGATAACTTCAAAAAAAGGCAGCAAAAACAGCAGCCACATCAGTTAGTTTAAGTTTTTAGAGAACATGCAACTACACACTGTAGAAGTGATGATGCTGTCTTTTTATCTTTGACTTTTGATTTGAGCAAAGGTAAAAATATACTTTAGAGACAGAGAATAACTTTAAAGTTGAGACATTGGACACACTTTCATCGGGATGTCTGTCTGCCTGTCGGTATGTCCGTCTGTTAAATTTGATCATCATTGTTGTGGTCAGCATTGTCATCAGCCCCACTATTCTAATAACAGAAAAATCTGTTTTAGATGATACTTTACTAATTTTGATTACATTTGTGTTTTTCTGCTGTAGCTGAATGCATTTTAAAAATAACCGATTTATCTTTGTAGAGAATGCTTCATACATTGCTTTTGATTGTGTTTTTTACATATTAGTTTTATCTCATTTAACTTGGTTGGCTTTGAGATATAAAAGTATTCATTTTTTCATTCAGTAAACACACAATTATATGAATTTGTGTTTTCTGGTTAAGTTTTGGTGAAAAACGAAACATTAGATCTCCTCACATTTACATAATTTATTTAGTTTCCTGTCGCTTACCTTAATTTTGAATTGTTTAGCATTAAATATTATAATCTATAAAATACAAAATACAATATCCAACCAACCAGCAAGTATAGTGTCATTACACCACTGCATTAGATAAGCAATTTTAAGCTTTTATGACCCTGAAAATTAAATAAATCAAATTAATAAATTTTTCAGCATCATGTTAGAATTTTGGTGTGGTGGCATTGTTGTTGCCTGACAGCAAGAAGGTCCCAGGTTTAATTTCCAGGCAAGGGGTCTTTCTGTGTGGAGTTTGCATGTTCTCTCCGTGCTTGTGTATATTTACTCTGGGTACTTTAGTTTCCTTCTATAAAACCCCCCTTTTGCTGTGGGGAAACTGTGATAACCCCTATTCCACCGCACCAACTGCCCTCAACCGACCTACATGTATGCAAAAATATACAATATTACAAATATACCTAGCAAACCATTGATTAGCTAGTTCAGGTGTGTTTGATTAAGATTATAGCTAAACAGTGAAGGACAGGAGTTTAGTGACTCATGCAATAGAGCCTGTGACAGTTTCCTTTTTACATCATTGCGTAGGAATCGTGTGGTGCTATTGTTCTCCTTTTTTCTCTCACCTGTGTCATGTTAACACCCTAGACCAACACCTGAGTCGTCTAAATTGATGTGTATGCCTACTGCCCCCTAGCGACTAGAATGTGTTTATTTATCTTATCAATTTTTTCTGTTATAATGCTATTCTCTTAATTTTATTATATATGGAATATCTAGAATAATTAACTAAATAATATTATGAATGAAATTTATATTTATTACATTTGGGGAAAAGATCACACATTTGATTTTGGGAGGCTATAAAAAAAATTAGAGTGAATTAAAATAAAACATAAATATAGAAAAAGGTTTTCCAGAAGGGCAAATTATATAAAAATACACTTTTCTAATATGTGATAGTCAAATTCAAGCATTGTTTGCATATATTTTCAAAATGAACTCTGTTGTAGTGGTTGCCCATAGAGGTGAATGTGAGTGTGTGGTTGTTCGTCTGTATGTGGCCCTACGATGGACTGGCAACCTGTCCAGGGTGTTTCCCTGCCTCCTGCACTATGTGCACTGGGATCGGCTCCAGCAGACCCCCGTGACCCAAAATTAGGGTAAAAGTGGGTATAGAAGATAAATGAATAAATGAAGAATCAGAAGAATTTACTCAGGAGCTGTCTTAGGGCATTAAGACATTCAGGTTTTTCAATTAACTATTATTTCTGAAACTCAAGAGTCATCCTATGTCTAAAGTCTCAGTCTTTGATTAGTCAAAGAAAGAAAAGGAAACTGGTCAAAGGGAGTGATTGATATTATAGTGGTGTTAAGGAAAGACTAGAGGAAGGAGGACAAGATGTAGGAAAGGAAGCAGGGAGGGAGGAGAGGGCGAGCATTACGCAGGTTGCAATGACATCACCCTCATTAGACTATAAAACTGTTAGGAGAGCAGCACAGAGGTTTAGAGTAGAGCTGGAGTTCTTTGAGGAACAAAGAAAGAGAGATCTTTTCTTGGGTTAGTGTATTTTTTTGAATCTGCGAATCACTTCTTTATTGAAAGTCAGGATGAATGTCGTGCAGCTGGTGGCTTGTGGACTAATCATAAGTCTTGTGTTGGTCAGAACGGAGGCGAGACCCACGGCACCTAGCCAACACAAGGTGAGACTTTGAGTTTGAGATCTGTTTTTGGTTTCAGGATAAAAAAGTTCAGGTTAGACAAAACAGTAAAAAGGGACACAGTGGGTGTTTCATTATCCTGACAATTTGCACACATTAAAAGAATGATTCAATTTTGATTAATTGATGCATGTCAAACCTATTCTGCAGAACTCATTTGCTTTACTTGTGTAACAAATGTAATATTCTATAAAATAACAAATTCAAACAAGGGAAGAACCTGTGATGCTGAAAGATGCAATGAATCTGTGCATGCGATGCTTAACATTGAATCCCTGAGAGCACTTATTTGATTCATAATATTCAACGTATTCTACTATTCAGTTTTTATAGTAATGCAACACTAAGGCTTTGCGGTTGTTGAGCTTTTTCCTACTTTATTCTGACTTATATTTATTACTCTCTTAGAGAAGTCAGCAGTCCAGACTTCAGTTATGGTTTTGAATTATCTGCAGCCTCATCATTGCCTGCTTCAGCATTATCTAGACCTGTAACCTGTAATTAAAAACCTCTCGGTGCATGTGTGTTGCTTTATTTCAGGCTCTGGAAGCTTTGCTTGGAGAAGAACTGGCAGATTTTCTGGCTTCAGGTGAACGCAGGATGCGGTTGCTGAGAGAACTGCGCACAGACACTCGCGCCAAAGGCATGTGGGCACGCTTTATAAATGACCAGAATGGTACACGCAGAAACAAACCAGGAACAAAGAAAGGAGGAAGCACAACCAGGAGCGGCTGCTTCGGACACAAGATGGACAGAATAGGCACCATCAGCGGCATGGGTTGCCAACCGGCTTATTACCCGTCCACAAATAACCTCTCCTGGTATGTTTGGATTGTTTCAATCAATATTGTTTTACCATTAGTATTAGAAACATACTGGATTAAATCATTATTTACATTAGTTGTAAAATTGTATGTTTATAACTCATTTGAAAAGAAAATCATACAGAAAGCATTTCTAAAGTCTATTTTTCTGCAATTATATAAATCTTTTCATTGCTCTTTCCGATTTTCTATACAATTAGACTATCAGTTCTTAATAGGTCTTTATAGGTATACATTTACAAAATTCCTTAGAATCTTTCAAACCTAAAATGATTAACTGATGGTGTATATAGGAACTAATATTTCCAAAAATTAATAATTTTATTTTTAAGTGAGCTATGTAATTAAAATTTAACAAAACTACTAAAAAAGGAAAAGCCATGCTAAGACTTCTTCACTTATCCCTAATGCACTCATGAGCAGGAACGTCTCTGCTTAACTTATGTAAACTCTTAAAGATAAAAGAGTAAATGTGAACAATTATAACATCATTGCAAGGACTTGTTTTTTATAATGCTTGCTGCAGGTATAAACACAGCTTTGTATAAAGATTCACACAAGACACATCATGCATGCAAAATGTGATTGACAGCATGTATTAGGCAATATTTACATGCCTTAACTATAATTATTCTTTTACCTTTTTTTCTCTTTCAGAGTATCGACAAACACAAGGTTTCGGACAATGTTAACTGTCACCTTTTGAGGAAAAGCCTTAAAAATGTTTAACAAAAGAGCTGGATTGTTGGTACGAAAAGCTGCAAAGCACTATGGGAAAACAAATGTAATCATCAAAAATGTAAAAACTAAAATCCAAACATCATCAGTGACATTACGTTACAAGATGGCGGATGGCGGTATAAAAAAAAATGCGAAGCTGTATATTGTCGCTGCTGCTGTACATTCATGTACTTCATTACTGCATAAAATGTATTTATGTTAAAAAGACTATTTATATGTTTATAAAACAGAGATATTTATAAATGAATTTTATTTATGTAACATTTTGAATGCAAAAGAATGCAAACTGCAGGCCAATTCTGTTTGTAACTTTTGTTTTGTCTTGAATAGTTGTACATGATTTAAAAACAATTAAAAAAAAATCATGCATAACTCATTCTCTTCGACAGGTTTACATGGCATTTTATTCTATATACTCTGTGAAAGAAATGAAAGCATAGGACAATTTACCTACTGAGGTTTTCACATTCATATAGAGAGGACAAAATCTAATATTAGATATTAATGAGAGCAAAATTGGGTGTAATAAGCAAAAGTGGCATAACCTTTGCAGCTAAAGTTAGTAACCCCCTTAGGATCCTGTCTTTAACTTAACTATATAAAGCTTAAATATTAGCAAAGATTAAAACATGTTAAGAAATGTTTTGTGTTTACAGATTTAATAGGTTTACATTACATTTTTTTACCTTTAAACTGATTTTTTTTTCTATAACAAAAAAGTCTCTATTATACTGTTCTGATCACAATTACATTGTTATTATTATTATTATTATTATTATTATTATTATTAAGGAATAATTTTTTTCTTTAAAGCATTTAATATAATAGCAGCTGTAAACCATCGCTACCTCAGCAGCCGCTTTACAAGAGAATATATATATAATATATTTATATATATATATATATATAAAAAAGCTTTTTAACACAGTGATGTTATTCGTGATCTTCCACAGGTTCTAGGGTTTAGTGCTACATTAAGGGGTAAGGGGTGGCCTAGTCGTTAAGGTGTTGGACTGATACCAGAAAGACCGAGGTTCAATTCCCAGCACCACCAAGTCACCACTGTGGGCTCCTGAGCAAGGCCCTT
>JAOTQW010000004.1:5549731-5560060 GCA_026260075.1 Sisor rabdophorus | reverse complement strand
TCACCCAGCAGCAGATCACAGATCAATTACAGATCAGTTACACACACACACACACGCTGTGTATAAGGACAGTGTTCTTTAGCCTGATGTTGTCTGTTAGTGTATATATATATATATGTATATATATATATATATATATATATATGTGTGTGTGTGTGTGTGTGTACATATAATAATAATAATAATAATAATAATAATTTTTATCGCTATTTTTGTCACGTCTGAGGATACTAGAAACGACGAGCTAAACTCCGCCCAATACTGTCACTCACCCCGAATAACCGCCGATATTTGTGGCGATGTGGAAACTTAAATACCTACAGAAAATTACAATAAATATACAATCAATGACCATAAAGTATCTAAACGTGTCATACGAGGTGGGCAAATACTGAAAGTTGTTTAACCTGAAAGTTGTTTATATAAAGAAATTTACTCCAATGTTCGACAAATAAAGGTATATCTTGTTTTAGAATCTGATTGGTCAGCTGTTGTAAAGTAATAATTTATGGGGAAGTGCTGGCCTAGTGGTTAAGGTGTTGGACTGATACAAAAACGACCTGGGTTCGATTCTCAGTGCCACCAAAAGCCGCCACTGTGGGTTCCTGAGTAGGGCACTTAACCTCCAATTGCAATTACTCTGAATAAGGGCGTCTGCCAAATGCTGTAAATGTAAATTTATTTAATGGATATCCTGAGGGCATCTCCAGTAGTTCTCTTTGCCTTGACAAGCAACCTTTAAACGGAGATTTTCTTTTTTCTATGCAGGGTGGGTAATTATTACATTTGACCAATGACGTGTGTGTGTGTGTGTGTGTGTGTGTGTGTGTGTGTGTGAGAGAGAGAGATGTTTCAATCTACAAATAGAAACATCAATTTGTTTACCTACAAATTGTGCATGTTTATGCTTTCATCTTAAAAAAGGAAAAAATAGTAATTAAAATAAATTTTGGAAAAATAAAATGAAGCTTTGAACGGATCATTTGGCTGTCTCTAGTGAGGATCCGTTGCTTGCACAGTTGCAGTTTGTTAACAGTTAAATTGCTTAGCCGAGATTCTAATTAGTACAAATCAGAAAATGACATGCATTAATTTGGGATTTGAGCTTGAATCACATTCTGTGGTTTGGGATGAAGGAGCTACTTTACTTTCATTTTGTGCTGTTTTCATACATTACTTGGTAAATCAGCACAGTTGTAAAATAACCCATCAGCATTTTTATTTTTTTTGTTAAATGTTTCGACACAGTTGTGAGTTTTTGGGATGTGGCCACTGCCGTTTCTTCCCTATTTTTACTTGCTGATGAGTGTAGGGTTTGGGATGGAGCCACTGTGTCTTTCCTGTATTTCACGCAGAGGAAGTGTTCGTCCGCCCTCGGCTCAGGCTTTCCAGGCTTTGTAAAGTTAAAATGACCTCCTCCCTCCTTTTTCTGCTTTCTCTGGTTCCCCTCTCCCTAGTCACTGCTTGTTTATTCCCATTTTAGTATTTCAGCACAGAGAAGCACAACGTGGAGCAGATGTTTAGAAGGTTGTTCAGCAGGAAACCTTGGAAAGTGGTCAAATTCTTTTTTTTTTTTAAATTGAACTGGAATTCACTAAACACCACCAAATGTATGCACAACATTTTTATGTTCCCAACAACCTAACATGCTTAACTGTGAATATTAATTACAACTTGAGTAACTATCAGAGAAATCCCTAATAAAACTTATATCATGGTGAAAAATGTACTACATACTCCGCCATGTTGTTATTGTCACGTGACTTACATCAGCGCAACGAAAGTTGGATCATGTTTAGTCTGAATGTTAAGAAACAACTGCAGTTAAAATTCCACAAGCTACTTAAAGCTACTTGAAATTGTTGTGAAGTGCAACATTGTCCCTTTTTGACACATCTGCATAGAGTGTCTCTTCTGCAGGCAAATGGTATAGTATAGTGTCCATCATATCTGTAGTTTAAAATCCAGGCAGGAAGGGAACTTTTCACAGACTGTAATTTGCATAGTAAGGATTCTGTCATACTAAGGCTGAGAAATATCCACAAATGTATTATAAGCTGAGCTTAGAATGCAAGGCATCTGTCTGTGCTAACACTACATAAAACAAGCAAAATTACCACTGCAATTGACTCGTGTTATGCCCTTTCCAACATGAACCACACAGACAACTGAAAAAAATTCATTCTTATTATTTATCGAAATTGGTCAGAGCTGTTATATAATAGGCATGTGGTGTTTTAACACTGGGCTTTGTTACTGTCAGAGTTACCATTTCACATTTGATTTCATCTGTTTACCACCAAACAAGCAGAAAAAGAGAATTAAAATTAATTGAGGAAAAATGGCAAAAATGATTTAGAAATTTTAGATTGAAAATTTCCTCTGAATAGATTGATCATTCATTCATTCATTCATTCATTCATCTTCTATACCCGATTATTCCCGAACTCACGGGGGTCTGCTGGAGATTATCCCAGCGCACATAGGGCAAGAGGTAGGGGGTACATCCTGAACAGGTCGCCAATCCATCACAGGGATGGATTCATTCCTTTGGTCACCAATGAATCTAATGCACATGTTTTTGGACGGGGAGAACATGCAAACTCCGCACAGGAAGACCCCAAGACCAGGATTCGAACCCAGGACCCTCTTGTTGTGAGGCGACATGGCTAACCACTACGCCGCCCCACAGAATAGATTTTAAACATAAAGTTAATTGTTGACTAAAATATTACTACATATTATATTAATTATTTTAGATTCTATAATATGCTGGATTCAAATATTGTTTTGTCCATTGTTTATTAAACTTTATTTTTACTTGTATTTAATTCAGTTTAAATTGTTTAAATATACTGACAACTCACAGCTAAGCAGCTTTTGTGACAATTAAGGCCCAACGGCAATTATGCAGCACTCATGTTTGTTAGCTGCTACCAATCCTCCTCAATTTATTACCGTTGTTGTGTCTGATGGGAAAGTTTAATGCATGAAGGTTTTTTGCACATGTTCTGTATTTCAGCTTCCAGAAGAAAAGCTAAAAGTGCAATTCTAAGTGCCAGTGCTTATTAAAGTCATAAGCTAGTTTGGGTATAAAACACTGATTAACAGGGGATTAACAGTGATAAAGAATTAAGGAAGAATCTCTTTTCATTTCCAGATGATTTTGGAAGAAAGAGTTTGGAGGAATCTGTGGAAACACGCAGGCCAAGTTTGTTTGTTGATGTGAGGGTCTGGGAGAAAGTGTGTATGCTTGCGTGTCAGAAAGAGAGGGAGGGAGCATAGATAGGGGAGTGATTGTGTGTGTGTGAGGGGGGGTGCAAAAAATGAAATGTGTGTAAATAAAGTAAAATAACAAAATTTGAAAATGTATTGAATTACGAAAACAAAAGAATGTGTGTATGTCAGGTCAGAAAGAGTGTAAGTAAGTTGTGTTTGTGGGAGTGTAAGGGTCGTGTGCGTGTGAGGGAGCATTAATTGTTTATATAAATGTGGTCTTGTTTCTATGGTGTTCAGTGTGTAATTGTTAGGGGTGGGAATCTTTAGGAACTATTCACTATTCCAGTATGATTGTATTAGGATTCTGATGCCTGTGATGCATTTCTAATACAATTATTTATACATCTTTTGTTTGAATAAGAGATTTCTTTTTTTCTTACCGTTTAAAGATACCATTAATAATGTGAAATATGGAATCCACAACAAATTAAATATTTGTCTTAGTAACTAAAACCAATTAAAAGGTTATATTGAATAACATTGTTTTAGAGTTATAAGAGTTTCAAAAAGGACCATAACATCGCAAAAGTTTAAGATAAATGAATATGGCTGAATATAAGTTACAATGCACTCCTCAGCACAATGCTTATTTTTTGGATCTGATTTGGATCTTATTTTGACATTTAACTTTTTATATTTATATTCAACTAGTGATTATTGTGCTACATGTGGCACAGTAAAAAATGATAAGGTTATGTGTCACTTTTGCAGAAATAAGAGTTTAATGGAAAAAAGCTTAAGATATAATTGCATCTGCAATCAAGTAACTTTTTTCATTAACCACACAGGGCTACTATTGAGGAGGTCGAGGGAGATGTGGGTGAGCTGGAGTCCAAATTAGATAAGGTAAGTTCCAGATGTTAATATTATGTTTATTGGATAAGAGCATGCCTTTTTAATTAATACATGCTGGGTGCTTTGGGTCTCTGCACTGATGTTGATGTAGATTTAGAAACGACATTTTAGGAAGGATTTTTTTTTAATAAAAAAATTAAGGCCATCTATTAAATAGGTGCATGTCAACATGTTCAACAGTGAGACATGAATCAGAACCAGAAACAGCTTTATTGCCAAGTATGCTTACGGAATTTGTTTCGAAGGCACCCAGATAACAGCTGTGTGTTGTAGTCATATACATTATTGCAATGTTCATTTTTTACTTTTAAAAATTCCCACACCAAACTTTGCCTCAGATTTACTTTTACTTTTGAAGGCCCTACATCATTAGCTGTAAATTTGTGCACAAAATTTGCTTGTTTGAAGTCGACTGACAATCAGCCTGGCCGATTACCAATATTGAGTATTTTTATTAATTTTTGATTTCTGATTTGCAGAGGCATACATTCATTCATTCTTCTTCTATACTCGCTTATTCCCTAACTCGGGGTCTTGGGGGGGGGGGGGGGTCTGCTGGAGCTTATCCCAGTGCACATAGACAAACAACTGTGGAAGGAAACCGAAGTACTCAGTGGAAACCCACGCATAAGCAGGGAGAACATGCAAACTTCGCACAGAAAGACCCCTTTCCCGGGAATGGAACCCAGAACCTTCTTGCTGTGATGCAAATAATTTTATATGAAGAGTAGCTCTGCATCGTGCACCAAAACCTGGTTCTGCTTAATAGGAACTATTTGTTAGCATTTATTTAATTAGCATAAGAAATGTATTTTCATAGCATATAAATTTATGCTAGATACAACGCCACTGCGCTGCCCTATTTACAGATACAATTTAATTTAATACTATTTGGCTCTTCTGACCATCCCTAGTGAGCATAAAGTAGTAAAAAGTTAATTGTCTGCAATTCATGACAAGAAAAGAAGCAAATAGAAAAGGCTGAAGAGTAACTGTGCATACTGCACCAAAACCTGGTGCTGCTTGATAGAAACTAATTGTTAGCTATATTTATTAGCATATAAAATGATCTGTGATAATTGGTATCCAGTAGTGCCAGTCATAGAAACTTACTATTAAATATCAAATTGCTGCTGGCAACAATCCTATTAGAGGAATCATAAAAAGGAAAATTAAAGCAGAAATGAAAGTTGGCGAGTAAGCTTTACGTTGTTAAATGAAAAACTATTAAAAGATTATTGTTTTAAAAAAGGTTTGAGTGACTTACCTTCCCACTCCCCTCTCATTCCAAAGAATTATATTCTTAAAGAACAAGAGGAGGAGGGACACATTTCTAAAATTTGCTTTTCTGAAAACATAAGCATCTATGGAACTACCTCCTTTTGCATTTTTGTTTTGTACTAATTATAGTTCAATTATAGTTCTAGCAAGATTTTTACAGTATATTAGTTTGAGTAGGTGTGGAAGAGTATAGTCTCAAAAAACAGTTACTCATGCTTGTGTGGTGCAACATAACAGTTGGCTATGATATAGACTGCAGCATACACTTGGAATTTTAGTCTTTTAGCAAATCCAATGTATAATTTTTCCTTTATTTTGAAAATGATCCAGAATTAAAATGCCCAAAAAATGACCAAGATTTCTTAAAAACAAGCTAATCCACCGTTTCCTATTTTTAGGATCCAACAAAATGAAGTTTGTGTTTGTTCATAATTTAGAACTGCAAAATGTCTTGTCTTCAGAGCAGTCTTTTCATTTATCATTTACCAATTGCAAGCATGTGGCAATTAGTGGACAGGCTGCTTCTGCGTAGGCGTATTCAGAAGCTCTCAGAGCTTTCAGAAACCTGTTGTTTTTGGCTGACTGCCTTCACAATAGATTCTCTTTACAGTCATGACAAATTCCAAGTGCTTAAAAAGAGGATTTTAAATGTTTTTTATTGAACAAAATGTACACACTCAATACTCTATCAATACAATACTAATAAATAAATTCTAAAATTAAATAAATAGATACACTTGCATGTACAAATGGACACAAACCTAGGCTCGTACAGCATTTTAATGAAAAAGTTTCAATTAACGCCCGGTTCATTTGGAAAATATCTAATGTCTTTCTCTCTCTCGATCTATCTATCTATCTATGTAGATAGATAGATAGATAGATAGATAGATAGATATTTTTCTTATATATATATATATATATATTTCCCTCTGCCCTTCCTTTACAGTTGGTAAAGCTGTGCATCGGGATGATAGATGCTGGAAAAGCATATGTCACAGCCAATAAGCAGTTTGTCAATGGCATCCGGGAATTAGCACAGCAGTCAGCTGAGGATGAGGTCATTGAAGTAAGAAGCATTCATTCGGATTGGTCTGTAGTTGTTAATATATATAAAAATCATAATTTAACTTGAAGCACTCACCGAATTATTAACATTTTGTTGTTAATACAATTTGAGGATAGCTTAACCTATTAAGTATTGATGTAAATTAACTTAATCTTTTTATGTGGTTGTTGTACAAGTGTAAAACCTATATTTGTATAAGTGCAATTAAATCAATGCCTTCTTCATTCAGGTCGCAGTTCTGAGTTTTTGTTTTGTTTTTAGTCAAGTCTGATGAAGTTTGCTGAGAGTTTGCAGGAGATGACCAACTATCATACAGTAAGAAAAATGGAGCATGTGTGTGTTTTCTGTTTCTGCCTGGTGTTTTTATTTATTTATTTTTACTCAAACTAGAATTTATGTAAGTTATGTTATGCAAAACATTAATTCATCTTATACCGCTTATTCCGGACTCGGGGTCACAGGGGACTGCTGAAGCCTATCCCAGAGCACATATGGCAATGGCAGGGGTACACCTTGGACAAGTTGCCAGTCCATTGCAGGGCCACACATAGATGAACGACCACACACACTTACACTCACTCATATGGGCAATATAGAGTTACCAATCAACCTAATGTACATGTTTTTGGACTGTGAGAAAAATAACAGAGCAAACCTACACAAGCAAAGGGAGAACATGCAAATTCCAAACAGAAAGACCCCTTGCCTAGGAATTGAAACCGTGACCTTCTTGCTGTGAGGTGATCTTGCTAACCACTATGTCAACGCACTGTCCATATGCAAAACAATAAAATATACTAATTGTGGAATATCTGGTTACATAGGGTGTTTATATGTGCATGTGTGCTTATGTGTCTGTAAGTGAAATGAGTCAGAATTTAGACCAGCAAAAAATCAGCTGAGTCTGGTTAGAGTTTTTAATTGCATGAAACCAGGCACATGATCTTAGAATCACATTGCATTGTGGTTACACACACACACACACACTCTCAAACTTTTACTGGTTTTGTAGGGGCTTTTTATAACCATGGCAATCAAATTTGGCTATTTGTTTTAAATGTATTTATTTATTTTAACAAAGTTCAGTTTTGTTTAGGTGATGGTGGTTGTTGCTGTACAATGTACAGCAGTTAACCCTAAACTTATACGGCACTGTGTAACACCAAACAATGTGCTAAACTAGCCTGTATAACACAGTTGTTTTTACTCTTTGGATTTTTGGCTTGACTTTGTTACTAACTTCACTCAGATAATTAACATCTTACATATACACCTGTTTAAACTCAGTAAAGACAACAAACTCATCATTCTTTCTTAACAGATTTTGTTTGACCAGGCCCAACGCTCTATCAAATCCCAACTACAGATGTTTGTCAAAGAGTAAGTATTGAATCTTGCTACTATCCATACACTACACCAACTATATTAATTTCTTTATAACTGGTGTATTTAACTCTTGTCACCCCCAGGGACCTGCGCAGATTTAAGGAGTCGAAGAAGCAGTTTGATAAAGTTAGTGAGGAGAAAGAGGCAGCTCTGATCAAAAACGCTCAGGCTCCCAGAAACAAAGCACACGAGGTGGAGGAAGCTAACGGCATCCTCAGTGCTACACGCAAATGCTTCCGCCATATTGTCCTGGATTATGTCCTCCAGGTAAACACTTATCTGAAGAATCTGGAATTTAAAACGAACAGTCCATTAGTATTGTATGTGTCACTCGATTGATTAGTGTCTAAATGTCTAAACCACTATAGCTACTTCTAAAGGTTACAAATATTTTGCCTACAATCCGGTCTGATTTTTCTCACTAACAAAACAGCAGATGAGGCAAATTATTTGAATTGTGAATGTTTAACAGCATTTTGAACTAGTATTGAACAAGAGAAGCTTTCCCTGCTTTTTGTGCTGTTGTAGAATAAATTTTGTTATTTGTGGGAACATTTTTTTTCTCTCTGTGTAGATTAATCTGCTCCAGTCCAAAAAAAAATCTGAAATACTCAAATCGGCAAGTATAACTTAAACAATTATATTATTGCTTAATGTGTACTTTCATGTATTTCCCATGTTTTCTATCCTTTCTAATTACTTAATTCATTATTTAGATGTTATCTTTTATGTATGCCCACCTGACCTTCTTCCACCAAGGATATGACCTGTTCAGTGAACTTCAACCACTAATGAAGCTCCTTGGTGGGCAGGTATGTCCAAAATTTGGATTATTTGTATTAGTAAAGTACCACTAAGGACTTGCTGTTGCTTTCAGTTTTCAGCTCTACTTATCACATGCCATAGTGACACTAGCTCTTGTGCAAAGGTCTGTAATGTTAATTCCACACACTCTTATAACTTTTCTGGGATGTTGACTCCAAAATCTAAACGAATGTTTTGGATAACTTTTATAACATCATGTCATACCATATGCAGTTATTCACAATACTTTATATTTATAGTAAGAAGGAAATAAAGTATAAATTCATATATAAATTAATGTTAAAAAAAATTACGTATAAGATTTTACAAATGGGTGTATTACATGATTAGAACATTGTTACTCAGTTATTTAAGGGGGCTGGTCCTATTTAAACCTCAGATGTTTGGTGTGCCCTTGACTGTTAAAATGATAGTGAACAACATGGTGAGACTGAAATAACTGACTGAGGCCTTCAGAAAAAAAGACTGTAGCAGCTAATCTGGAAAGAGATTTAAAAAGATCTCAAAAGATTTCAAAATCTGCCATTCCACTGTCTGCAAAATAACTTAAAGGACATTTCAAAACAACTGCCAACATGCCCAGGTCCAGCCGTCCAAGCAAGTTCACCCTAAGAGTGGACAGTCCAGCTGTCCAAGCAAGTTTAACCCATGAGTGAACACCCCAGACAATGCTTAAAGAAGTCACCAAAACCCTAAAGTGTCATCACTACTGTGCAACCTACTGCACGCTGTTGATACAATTGATGTGAAAGTGCATGACTCTACAGTCAGAAAGAGACTACACAAGGTTAACTTTTACTAAAATTTGCCAGAGATAACGTAGACAAATACAAGGAATTTGAAATTCTTTGGACAGATATGTCTACAATTTTATTATTTGGACACTGCAACACAGGATATGTACCAAATACAGCATTTTTGGAAAAGAACCTCATACTAGCATGAAACACAGAGGTAAATGTGTGCTGGTTTGGGGATAAAATTCACCATGAATTTGAGACCATCTGTAAAAAGTTAAAGCGAAACTGGACCCTGGAACATTACAATAACCCAAAACATACCAGTGAATCCACCAGGGTCTGAAAATGTCCAGATATATGGGGCGACTTAAAATGGGTTATGTAAGAACGTGTAAGAAACACCTCAAACCTTTTACAGCTTAAAGGAACTGTACTCAGAATGATGACAAAGACTGGTAGATGGCTACAAGAAGCATCTCATTAAACTTATTTCAGTCAAAGGGGGTAAAAGTAGCTATTATGCGATAGTGTGAATACACATTTTTGTTGATCTTTTGTTTAACCAGTAAAAATAATGTTAATGTTTTACCTGCAATTAAGTAACTTTCTTTTTTCAGAGGAAAAAATAAAACTAAATATGTTAAAATTTCTTATAACTAGATAATAATTAGGGGCGGTGCGGTGGCGTAGTGGCTAGCACCGTCACCTCACAACAAGAAGGACCCGGGTTAGAATCTTGGGCTTGGGGTCTTTCTGTGAAGAGTTAGCATGTTCTCCCCGTGCTTGCATGGGTTTCCTCCGGGTACTCCGGTTTTTCTCACAGTTCAAAAACATGTGCATTACATTTACAGCATTTAGCAGACGCTCTTATCCAGAGTGACGTACAAAAGTGCT
>JAOTQW010000004.1:5513821-5530652 GCA_026260075.1 Sisor rabdophorus | reverse complement strand
CAGGTGATTCGCTGTGGCGACCCCTAAATGGGAGCAGCCGAAAGGAGAAGAAGAGGCCATATGATTGATAATCGGCTTTTAAGCTGTAATTGTAAACATTGTAAAAAATAACAAAATGACTAGAGAAAGATTAATTTATATTTTTAAATGTGATTTAAAGATGCCGTTGAGTAAAATTATTTCGACTCCCCATCAACACTTCAGTGGTCAAGATAAATTAATTTTTTTCACAGCTCATAAAGATTGAATATGCTGTAAAGATATACATGGAATTCTAAATGTTAAGTGAGGGTGGGTGATCACCTGAAAGAGCTCCTTGAAGGACGGATGTGCTACAGGATTGGAAACGAAAGGCAGAGCGTAATACGGCAGAAACTCTGTGGTTTGACTCAGCACTGCTCCTCTTGTCTCCAAAAAGTGTTTAAATTGATTAATTCGCTCTGCGAAATCAGTTTTATCCTTTGGAAAGAAGCAATAAGACATAGGTAAATTGTGAGGTCATGTGATAGTTAATGTGATTTCTCAACATTTAATTTAATTTCTTTTATATTTTTAAGCTGAACTATATTTTTTTCCTAAAATTACAGCTTATTTACCTAAACCAATTTTTATATTATAAATATGGTTTACAAACCCTGCCATTCGCTCTATGTGTGCTGGAATAGGCTTTAGCAAATCCCAGTGACCATTAGTTTGGGAATAAGTGGGTGTGGTAGGTGAATTAATAAAAATATGGTGTACAGGTTGGGGAAAAAATTACATAGTAACACCACAAAAATGTGGAAAAGAGCTATAACTGACTTTTAATTGTCTTTAGAAGACATTTAAAAAATATGTGCTTGTGACAGAATCTCATTCACAACTCGATAGGATAAACCTACCCTTTTATAGCTGAGAAGGTGCTGATGGTCAACCTAACCGAAATAGGTCCTAAAAGATTTACAAAGCTATGAATAAAAAAAGGTGAAATTTCTATTTTCTTCATTGTAAAGTATGTAAATTGGTATTTGCTTTCATTTAAATTATAATTTTAAAATAAAAATTAAAGTTTATAAGTGGGTATAAAAATGAATAGCTAGATAGAAGCTCTGTTTGTGTCCCCTTGTGGCCAGAAACTGTACTTTGGTATAATAAAATATCTCATTGTTAAGAATCGGATGTTAATAATACTGTGATAGGAAAGGCATTAGCTAAATAATATTGTGTACCTGCTTTCCAGATTTTTTTAGCGGATACGTGAAAAAGTGAATGTGCAGGTAGAACTCTAGTTTCTGTACGGTGGGGTCACTGTCACGGACACGTGCAGGCACATTTTCTGTCCAGAGCTCAAAGAAAACCTTCATTTGTCCATTATCAAATGAGCTGATCAAATCTTTCTGCAGAGAAAATTTTTGCATTAGATAAAAACTGTTCAAATGTTGGATTATTAACACATCTGTTTCTGGAGATCTGTAAATTTTACTCTTACCTGCTGGGTTGACATTTTGGAGTCATTGGTTAAAATGCTGCGTTTTTTTGGCACTGCTTTCCCTTTTTTCTTGCATTCCTTTTCAAAGATCGCTACTGTTTCCTCCAGCTCACAGAACTTCAGGTACTATATATATATATATATATATATTTATATATACACACATACAAAAACACACACATTATATCATTTTATGTAAATAAACACTGAAGAAATTAAATTCTGTACAGCTTGTAAAACAGTGTAAATTTGCTGTCTCAACACACATATATTAATGTCTAAACCCCTGGCAACAAAAGTACATATAGTGCACATAGTACATATTACTTTATTTGTTTATAACTGACATTAAACAAGTGGATGAAAAGACAGCATGGAAAACAGTGCATTCTTAGCATCCTAATGTGAATTTTAACTTATCCAGCAATTTTCTCTAGGACAACTACACATCAGATTAATGATCTAGAAGTTAAACTACAGGCAGAACACTCATTATTATTGTATATTCCTACTTCTCTAATCATCAGTAAGAGATCTGCTTCGTTTGCCAGAACATCCCCCATCTCTCTTAAGCTTCTGGAACTCATGTATCTGCAATCTGATAAACAACAAAAGCTCAACTGTGTTGGACTGAAATAAAGAGCAGCACATAGATAATACAGAGGTAAACAATAAATAATAAAAGCAGATCATCTCCCATTGCTTACTGTTCCAACATTTTGACCTGTGATTGTTCCTCTTTTGTTTATTCGTGTTTGTATTGTTTCAGTGAATTTTTTTCCCCCATTCATTCATCCCCTATAACCACTTATTCCTGAACCCGGGGTCACAGGGTCTGCTGGAGCCTATCCCAGCACACATAGGGCGCAAAGGACATCCTGGGCATCCTGGACATAACTATAATTAATTATGTGTAGATAATGAACGCCAGTCCATCGTTAATTATATTTTTTAAATTATATATCTTTAACTACATTGTTAAAAACAAGATTGTTGAACTACATTATTAAAAAAAAGCTTTTAACAAAATAGTACCATTTCTGCATCGGGGTTATTGTGCTGCCTTGTTAGTGCTTCATTAATGAAGTTCTTTATTTTATTCGAGATGGGAAACAATTATAGATGATTTAACACAAACAAACGATTCAGATAGTTAAAATCATTTTTTTCAACCGTTTAACTAGTTACAAAATATAATTCGTTAAATCAATAGGAAATCATTTTCTGTTTATTTACCAGGGAAAAAAGAGCGCACACATTTAAAGAACCGGTTCTCAATTTTAAGGAGTCAGGTCAAAGTGCCGATTCGTTGGCTAACGACGCAACTGTTCCTCAAATCGGTTATTTGGTTCTTAATGCTTTGTTATCATAGATAATTATGTATAATATATAGATATTTCGCGATTTCATGAAAGTAAATCTCAGTTTTTTTGATCACTAACTAATTTAAAGAATAATCTAAGAAATGTAAATGTAAAGAATAATCAAAGAAAAGTGTTAATGTTTACACCGCTGTGGTGATACAGGCGACCCACTGCTGCGTGCTCTTAGAGGCCAAACTGTAAATCTTAGATGAGAGGCAAACAACAGATGTAAAAAATAAATCTGTTAACGTAGACTTGGCAGAGACTATTTAATTTTAGAAACAGCACTGTCAAGTACAGTATATGCTAAAAAATACACGTACAATATGTAAAAATAGATTCTACAATTAGCTAGTTAGCAATGCCTTGAGAACACGTAAGGTTGCTAAACACTTAGCAGTCTTACCTTATTCGCACAGCACGTTTGCAAAAATAAAACTAACGCAACACATTTCCATCCGTTTTTCTAAAAAAAATACAATCACAACTTTTCTGACAAAATAAAAAACACGGAACAATTCTCAGACCCCAAACCAATTCATCAGTCGCGCTAGCAACCCAGCTAATGGATAGTAACAACAGATGCTGGTAGCCATAGTAACCACAACACAGCGATTACGCAAAGCTGCGGCCGTATTTTGTTTCGTAGTGTCGTAAATACGATGAAAATGTTTTGTAGTTTGAGTTCTTTAACTTGAACTTTAACTGTTTAACAAAAATTGAGAAAATAACGTGCGCGTTTACACAGACGAGTGTGGAAATATCAGTTATGACTATATTAATTCATAAAATGATATATTTAACTATGTAAATTTAGTTTACCCCGGAAGTAATTGAAATCTGAGGGGTCGCAGGTAAAAGCATGTTCCTTCGGCGCGCTGTATGAATGAAAGCAATTTCCGGGACTGTTTAAAGATATTTTATGTAAATTTAAAGTAGTCTCGTATTGTTAGCGGTACAGATTTTATTAGAAAAAAGTGAGTGTATATGTCGGATTTTCATTTTTAAGCTTATGTTAAGCAGGTAGTTAAGAACTGCTAGCATGCTAACGGTTAATTAACGAGTGAATGAAAACGTCTCCTTTATTTATTGATTTATTAATTAATTGATTGATTGGGTTTAAGAAAAGATATAAAATATTTATTTTATATAAAGAGTAATATTGGTAAGTACATTTATTTATATCGAACAAACTCTGGGACTTTTCAGATGCTGCCGGTTGGGGGTGGGGGGTTGACAATTCTGTATATATTAATTCATTCAATCATCTTCTATAACCACTTATTCCCGAGCTCGGTGTCACGGGGATCTGCTGGAGCCTATTCCAGCGCATATTGGGCAAGAGGCAAGGCTCGCCAGTCAATCGCAGGGCTACACACAGACGAACAACCACACGCACAACCATGGGCAATTTAAAATCACCAATCAATCTAATGTACATGTTTTTGGACTGTGGGAGGAAACCGGAGAAAACCCATGAAAGCACTCGGATTACTCAGATGGATCTACATTTATTTATCAAAATCTCTTAGAAAAGTAATTCTTATACTGACTGATGATTTTGCACTTGCTTTACTATGAATGGACATGTTTCTGCCTGGACAGGGGAAGTTGCCTTAATAAGCAGAAATGGCTGGGATTCTGTTTGAGGACATTTTTGATGTGAAAGATATTGACCCTGATGGAAAGAAGTTTGACAGAGGTGAGAAACAGAGAGATCAGTAATTACTACGGGCAGAGTTGTTTTTACACTTTCAACCCTTAGACAGTTATTTTTGCCTTGTTTTCTGCTTGTAGTGTCTCGTCTTCACTGTGAGAGCGAGTCATTTAAAATGGACCTGATCCTGGATGTAAACATTCAGATTTACCCTGTCGACCTGGGTGAGAACATGTACACAAAGAAACCATGAGCTTTGAACGCTCTCTTCATAACGTCTATTATGAAGCTTTGTGATGCACACCACAATACAAACTCTACTCAAGCCACGTATAATGAATAGTTACCTACCACACACTGTACACTAAAAGGCTTTATCATCACATTGCTTAACCCAGTCTCCAGAGTTGCACTTACAAATGCACAGCTGTAGGAAAACATCTGCATGTAATAATGTGACTGTGGTGGTTTTCAGGTGATAAATTCAGACTGGTGATTGCAAGCACGCTGTATGAGGACGGGACTCCAGACGATGGAGAGTACAACCCCACAGATGACCGGCCATCGAGGTGATGCTAACACTTACTGTACTGCCACACACACACGCGCACACACCTGAATCCTGAATCGAGAGAAGCCAGCTTAGGTGGCTTGGGCATCTGTTCAGGATGCCTCCCGGACGCCTCCCTGGGAGGGTGTTTCGGGCATGTCCCACCGGGAGGAGGCCCCGGGGAAGACCTAGGACACGCTGGAGGGACTATATCTCTCGGCTGGCCTGGGAACGCCTTGGTATCCCCCCGGAAGAGCTGGAGGAAGTGTCTAGGAAAAGGGAAGTCTGGGCGTCCTAAATCAAAACCTGATTGAGCATCTTAATTGAGCAGATTAACTAAGTTTTTAATTAGATTTAGGCTTTTCTGAATACTAAAGTAAATATAATTGTAAACAAAGTTCTCTAAGGAATACAGAGAATTTATTTGCAACTAAATGTATGTTTGTAGCATAAATAATAAGTGAGAAATTGTAAATGATTAAACAATACAATCATTTTAAAACTTTTTTTATGCCTCACTATTTTGGAATTTAGCAAACGCCATTATTCAGAGCACCTTACATTTTTAACTCATTTACACAACTGAACAATTGAAAGTTAAGGGTCTTCCTCAAGGGGTTATAATCGGGTAATGCTGGAAACCCAGCCCACAATCTTCTGGTTAGAACACCTTAACCACTGTGCTGTCATGTTTCACTTTTTATTAACCAACAGTCCTATAAAGTGTGTGTGTGTGTGTTCACAGGGCAGATCAGTTCGATTATGTAATGTATGGTAAAGTGTATAAGATCGAGGGAGACGAGACATCAACAGAAGCAGCGACGCGGCTGTGAGTGGAATTATGTTTTTACCCTCCAATTTATTTTTCTTCCCAACGTCATGTGCATCACATGTATATTACGTCATGTTCTTATCCAGTCAGAAAATTGGTTCATTGAATGACACTTGTGTTTGCATGTGTGATCCGTTTTGTGAACTCAATTAATTTGATGACTTCATTACATTATTTTCAGAACGATTGCAAATTGAGTCTGTTACATGTAAAGATGCTGCATTATAACACTTTGCCCCCTGTTTTTCTGCTTGTCAGCTCTGCATACGTGTCCTATGGTGGACTTCTGATGCGACTTCAGGGTGATGCTAACAACCTGCACGGCTTTGAGGTGGACTCCAGAGTTTACCTGCTAATGAAGAAACTAGCTTTTTAACGCAAGTGAATGTGTGTGTGTGCGCTTGTGTGTTTTTGTTGTGCTGATGATAAAGGCATAATGCAATTGCGCAAAGTGACATAATGTAAATAAAACTGTTTTATTTCTGTTTATATTAGTATTTTTGCTAAATTTCACCTTGTACATGTTTCAAGGTACAAACTTTGAATGCAATCAAAAGTATTAAATTGTGTTTTTCATAAAATACAATAATCTCATTGCTATTTTGAAATAAACTGTTGAAAAGTATGTTGGATAAATATAAATATTATCCAACAAAAATATGTTTTGCTTAAATATTAAAACCTTAACTTTCAAACCTCAACTGTCCACTGATTAGCATACTGATCAATTCAGCATATTCAGTTTTATGTAATCATATCAAGCGTTTATTTACTATCTAATATCTTATTAATATGTTACAAAGTTTTTTTAATGTACAGGTGTGTAGATCAACAAGAATTGCAGAGTTTGGTTGACTCGTATTGCAGAAAGAAAAAAAGAAATTAGAATCTTTTGCCAAATGTATAGCCTGGGTAGATAGCGCAAATCCAAGAAATCAGTGAAGGAACATGAGATGATGAATAGCCATGTGCTTAGAGTACATAGTGCATGGTCATAAGCTCAAAACTTGTGTTATAAACACTGTGCTACTCCACAAAAAATAGAAAAGGTTTCGTTTCATACATTTTAATGTAATTTAGAGTGAAAAAAGCTCTCCTTTACTATAAAAATTAAATTTAAACCGGAATGTGTGTTTGTGGATAACAATATCACTGCTGTGGCTTAATGAGAGTCACAGGACATGCTGGTCATCAAGTATTTAAAATAAAAATCATAACTAAGCTTTCCATTTATGTATGTATTATTATGCTCTTTTTTTAATCTTATTTTTTTAAACCTGTAAACATGGCAAGTCTATATAAAATGAAAGGTGAAAATAACAGTGGAAAATTCAGCTGCCAACTGGTTGAATAAATGGACAGTAAAAATAAATCAATGTGTAGGACAATAATAATAATAATAATAAACTGTAAAAAGGATTTATTCATTCATCTTCTATACACCCTTATTCCCTAACTCGAGGTCACCGATGGCGAAATCATTGCAAGGCCACACTTAGAATAACAACCACCACACACTCACACTGCTTCCTATGTGTAATTTTAAAGTTGGCCAAGTTTTGCGCACATAGAGCGAAAGGCAGGGGTGGCTAGTCACACTCAACCCTGTGCGTGTGGTCGCCTCACAACAAGAAGGTCCTGGGTTTGAATCATTTACATTTACAGCATTTGGCTGAGCAATTGGGGGTTCCTTGCTCAGGAACCCACAGTGGTGGCTTGGTGGTGCTGGGAATCGAACCCCGGTCTTTCTGGTATTAGTCCAACACCTTAACCACCCCTTCCCTTCGAATCCCGTCACAAAAGCACAGGGTCTTTCTGTGCGGAGTTTGGATGTTCTTCCAGCGTTTGGAAACTGGGTACTCCGGTTTCCTCCCACAGTCCAAAAACATCAGCTTGATTGGTGATTCTAAATTGCCGTTAGTGCGTGTGGTTATGTGTGTGCGATGGGTGCACAGGGTGTACCCCCTGCCCTTCGCCCCTAACCCAGTGCCCCCGCGACCCCGGGTTCAGGAATAAGCGGGTATAGAAGATGGAATTAATGTAAAGATGAACGCTTATGTACATGTTTTAGTCTGTGTGAGGAAACCTGCACAACTCCTGCGCTGGCAAACTCCGCAGGGAATCGAACCCGGAACATTCGTGCTGTGAAATACGATACAGCGCCGATTGGGTTATTTCTTGCATCTACGACAGTCTTAGACGATTGCAACAGCTTTATTTTACACACAGGTGCATGCTTTTCGTGGTGAATCCGTTTTGCTGTTATCACCACGGGTTTGCGGGCAAATTGACGGTTTTGGGCGCATTTTAGCGCAATAAAAGGTGTCGAAAGGTCAAACATTCAGGAAACATGATAAAATGTCTCAATGTCTCTGTTTTCGTGTAAATTTATTTTTACGCGTGCATGTTCCCCCGGTTTCCTCCGGGTACTCCGGTTTCCTCCCACAGTCCAAAAACATCTACATTAAGTTGATTGGTGATTCTAAATTGCCAAAAAGGAATGCATGTGCGAGTGCGTGTGGTTGTGTACGCGTGGCCCTGTGATGGATTAGCGACCTGTCCATGGTGTACCCCCCTGCCTCTTGCTTAATGTGCGCTGGGAGACTCCCGTGACCCCGGATTAGGGAATAAGCGGGTATAGAAGATGAATGAATGTCTATTACCCTTGGGTGGCACGGGGGGTGTAGTGGCTAGCACGTTTGCCTCACGGAAAGAAGGTCGAGGGTTCGATTCCCAGGCCTTTCTGTGTCGACTTTGCAAGTTTTTTCAGCGTTTGCTTGGGTTTCCTCCCACAGTCCAAAAACAAATAAATCGCCGATCATCGCGCAGGAGACGAATTCGACTAGCCAATAATCTCTGCTCAGTGGGCGGGATCTAATGGAACACGGAAGGGAAATAAACCACGGTACCAGTCTGGAAAAACAGCACCGGTGTAATGGTTTTCTACTATGGGCGCTGTGCTGGTTATATTAAAACACTTTTACATTTATTTATTAAAGTCAGCCAGCTTTCTTAAACAGCAAGGATGGATTATGAACGAAAAAGAAAGCTGACATTTATAACAATCGGACTGATTTTCCTGCTGAGTGGAGTAGAATATGGTAAGCTTGACTGCATTTTTGATGAAGTTTTGTGTTCGCATTTATGATGCATGAATAGAACACACAACTCTGATCTATAAATACACAAAGTAGTAGCAATGTATATGTGGAATATTATACATATATAATTATAAACGTGCTTTAATGTGTGTTGTTTGTTTTCACAATGAACTGATACTGTGATAACTATATTCCAACTAAAGTAAATTTCGCATATACTGTGTTATTTCCGAATATATATAACACATCATTTGAAAAATCATTTGACTATATGACTATACAACTATACAACACAACGAAAACATACAACGTAACAGTCCATTGAGAAACAATAAAACAGAGAGATGTAACTGTGAACTCACACACTGGTGGTAAATTCCGTATAAATTAAATTAAAATAATTTTTAAATTAAATGATCCTCTAATAAGTTTAGTCATCCATTTTTGTCTACTAGTTTGTTTTGGTGTATTGAAAGCCTGTCTGCCCCCCCCCCTTACACACACACAGACTGACAGCCAGTCCAATAGACTAGATAGACTTAATAAATCAAGCATCTGACAGTTAGACAGTAGGCAGACTACTTGACTGACTCTCTGTATGAATAATCATTTCAATCAAACACAATGTTTGAGACAATAAAACACAGATAGATCAGACAGACAGATATAATATGACAATTCCAATTTAGGGTCGTGCGGTGGTGTAGTGGTTAGCACGGTCGCCCCACAGTAAGAAGGTCCTGGATTCAATTCCCAGGCAAGGGCTCTTTCTGTGCGGAGTTTGCGTATTCGCCCCGCGCTTGAGTGGTTTTACCCCAGCTACTCTGGTTTCCTCCCACAGTTCAAAAACATGTATATCAGGTTGATTGGTGATTCTAAATTGTCCATAGGAGTGTGTGAGTGGTTGTTTGTCTGTGTGGCCCTGTGTTTGCCTGGTGACCTGTCCAGAATATACCCCTGCATTTTGCCCTATATGTGTGCAACAGGCTCCAAGCTAGAAATAATGAGGTGTATAAGATGATAAAATAAATTCCAGTTTGATATATGAGCTATTGTTTTTTTTTTCTCTTTTTCTCTACCTTTTCTCTCTAATCATTAATAGCTGTGATTTTACCCACGATCTGGCACTTTCTGCAGACGCTGGATGCTGCTCCCTATTTTTTGGGCCTCAGTCTGTCAGCATTCAGCTTCAGTGGCCTGCTTTCAGGTCCGCTATTCGGCTTCTGGTCTGACAGAACACATGGCACCAAGAAGATCATCCTGTTCGCTAATTGTTTTGAAATCATTGGTAAAATTCACTCACAAAAAATATCCGGAACTGATACTAAAATGAAGCATGTTTTAAAAATAAGCTAAATTCTAATAGTCTAGGTTGTAGGGTGGTGTAGTGTTTAACATGGTTGCCTCACAGCAAAAAGGTCTCGGGTTCGATTCTCAGAGAGGGGGTTCGATTCTCTCCACACTTAGTTGGGTTTACTATGGGTTCTCCACTTTTCTCCCACAGTCCAAAAACATTTACATTAGGTTGTTTGTTGATTCTAAATTGTCTATAAGAGTGAGTGTGTTTGGTTGTTTGTCTATGTTTGGCCCTGCTATTGACAGGCGACCTGTCCAGGGTGTGCTTATGACTTTCGCCCTAAGTGCGCTGGAATAGGCCCCAGCAAACCCCTGCGGCCCCAAGTTGGGTAATAAGCGGGTGTAGAAAATGAATGATGAATGAATTTGTTGTGTTAAATCCATCAGTCAAATTCTTTCTTGCTATTTTTTTTGCAAGATACTATGTTAAGTCTTATTCCTATAATAAACTTTACTCTTTTGTAAAGACTTACTTAATAGGGTTTTAAACATTGGGTAATGCGGATTTGCTTATTTAGTCAAAATAGTATCGGTGAGATCAGTCACTAATGTTGGCTAAGCAGTCTGGGGTGCCGTCAGTGTTTCCTCATCATCCCAAGTGGGATTCAGTAAAGTTCAGGGATCGATGCTGAACACTAAGGACCTTTAAGAAATAATGCTATTCTGCAACATACTAAGACATTTAAGTAAGCCTTTAGTATATCTCTCTGTCTTGTGTTATAAGCTGCTTACCTGAAAAAATAAATAAATAAATAAAATAGAATTTGATTGTTTCTCTTTATCTTTGTATTTTAGGCAATTTTATGTATTTTATGGGATATTCCAAGTGGCTGCTACTTAGCAGTCGTTTAGTTGCAGGTGAGAGAGAGGAAAAAAAAAGATTGTGATGTGCCTTTTTAATATTCTGTCTTTCTGTAATACGTAATAAAATAAACAATATAAATAAGATGAAATATATGTTCTGTGAGTAGCTCTATTGATTTGTAATATTCCACATGCAGAGATTACCAATGATATTTTTGGTTTTCTTTTATGTATTATGTGAATACTTTACATAAATCATCTTTGGTGTTAAAGTTGTCTAATGTTGTATTCATTTGTTAATCATGATGCTTAAACAATGCTGTACAGCATGGTGCATGATTTGAAAATTGGTGTTTGTCTGTGACAGGAATTGGGACGGGAGCCGGCTCGTCTATTTTTGGTTTCCTGACGAAAATCACAGTACCTGAAGACCGCTTCACTGTGTTTGCTGCCGCCATGGCCTGCAGACAAGTCGGTCTACTAATTGGTCAGTTTGTATTATCTATTATGTGATTGGTCATTATTGTTTTGATCTGTGTTTTTGCTTGAGAATGAATGGCATCAAATGTCTGCTGATGCTTCTTGAGATGTGATGTGTATTATTGTCATGGATCCTGTAGCTGTAGGGTGACATACGAGATAACGTAAGATAAACGATTGTTTATCTGCCGTGAGAAAATTTCTATGTCACAGCAGCAGACATATAAGGAAAAAAACAAAAATATATCTTAATCAGAGTGTGGGAGCAGAGTGACACTGAGTGGCATAATTTTACCTAGAGATCTGTCTACAATTAAAGATTTACAGTGGAGCATTAATAGGGCACAATTTTTTTTCCTTGGCTTAACCATAAGCATGAGACACTGATGAATACAAAAGAAAAAACATCAATAATCATATCCACACGATTAAACAAACAAACTCTGATTGTAAAGTAATAGCAGCAGAAAGAAACAACCTTTGGCATCAGAAAATTCTTCAGATGCTTGAATGGAACAGTCTGTCAATGAAGCTTCTCAAAAAGATTTTGAATATTCATATTTTGAATATTCGTCTAGTCTTTAATTTGACTTTTATACGTTATACTATTATGATTAAATATGCAGTACGCTCTATGGTGAGTGCTAAAATTCAGTAAGGCACCACTGCTGCCAACATGCCGTTTTCAACATTTTGATGATTTTTGCAGTTGTATGTAAAATGTTTTGTGTTTGTGTTTCCCACAAACATTAGTTCCTCAATTAAACATTTGAACAGATTAAAATTCAATCAGACTGGTCCACCAGCACCACATTCTACAAAAACTATTTAACAGCCTCTCTATGCACTTCAATGAATAGTCTGATCTCTTAAATGTTTGCTACTATATTCTGTTTTAACAGTAAAGATGCTCTTATGTTTGTGCCACGTTTTAGGTCCTGCATTTAACATTTTCCTCAGATTGTGTGACTTCCAGCTTGGCCCGTTTGTGGTAAACAAATACACAGCTCCAGGGGTAAATCTCACACACACATTCACAAACCCATAGAATAACATGTTTTTCTGTAGATCTGTATTATTATATTTTCTCAACATCTCCTTACTGCACATCTAAATGTACAGATGATTTACACTAAATGTAAATGATGTACATGAATAATGCTTTGTTGAATATTTTGTGCCTGCAGCTTTTCATGTGTGTATTATGGCTGCTGCTTCAGCTTATTGTCCTGCTGATGTATTGGGATCTTAAAGAAAGGAAGGAATTGTTTGAAGAAGAGAAGCAGGAAGAGGAAGAGAGACTGTTGGCTCAACCCAATGACCTGCCTGATTCATATGGAACACTCCACAGACCACCTGTAACGGACCAGTGCATCACAACTGACAACTGTTCTACACCCTCGCCGTCTTCTGAACAGATTCACTCAAACCCATTTAAACACTTCAGTGCCGCACGAGGTGCATGTGTGTGTTTGTAAGGGATTTTTTTTCTTTAAAAAAATCTTTAAAAAAAATTATTTTTATTATTTCTTTTGTTTTACCAGAGTTTCTGAGAGAGGAAGTGGTGGTGCTGCTCACCGCTCAGTTCATCACACTGTTCAACCAGACAGCGCTGGAGGTAAACACACACACACACACACACACACACACACACACACACACACAATATGTCTGGTTTACTCAATAGGCGTAATGGTTTTTATACTGTACAAACTGTATTTTTTGATACTTTTTTGATACTCACCGCAGTTCTGGTCCCCAGCATGTCACAAGTCCCTATGTGTCTGAGATTCAGGTTTAAGTCTACAACAGGCTGTATAAACCTGTTTGCACACACACACACACACACACACTCTGGTCAGGTCAGACTGAAGTTGCTTCCCATGTTGAGATATGAAATGCAGATATTCCTAGAGCAACATTTGGATTTTTTTTGTTTGAGTCCTTTACATTAGTCCCATTTTATAAACCTTTTTTCTGTAAAAAGCAATACTAACTTTGGGAATGTTACACTGTATCCGAGCTGCCATGTAAAAATTTAATTAATCCCTGTCAGAAAGAAGTTTTGTTCTTTTCTTTAATATTAAGATTCACTAAAATATTCACACGGCTGGGGTGGCGTAATAGTTAGCATGGTCGCGTCACAGCAAGAAGGTCCCAGGTTTGATCCCTGGGCAAAGGGTCTTTCTGTATGGTTCCTGTGCTAGGGGTGCAGGCCTGCATGTTCCTCCAGCATCTGTGTGGTTCTACTCCTGCGATGGACTGGCGACCTGTCCAGAATGTCCCCCTGCCTTTTGCCCCATGTGCACTGGGACAGGCTGCAGCAGACCCCCATGGCCCGAATTAGGGAATGAGCGGGCATAGAAGATGAATGAATGAATAAAATTTTCACTTTCTTCTATAATCTCTCCAAAAATCAAGCTTTAATACACAACAATAAAATAGATGCGTTTTTTGAAATGGAAATGGCATATAAATGGCAAAAAGTGAAGTGTGTAATATAAATGATTCTGTTGCATTTCCATAGTCAAAACTTCTTCCATGTGTATTCTGTGTTGTGGTTGCTTGGCTACAAGACGATGGTGACTCCGCTGACACAGCAGTACTTTAATTTTGGCGAGTTAGAGAACAGTGTGATGTACTGTGTGTGTGGAGTGGAGGTCATCGCCGGCTTCATCTTTGTCCGCTGGCTTAGCAGAAAGGTGGAGGAGAGAATGGTGCTGTCAGTCGGCCTCTTTCTCGCCAACATTTCCTGTGTCTGGTGTCTCATTTTTCTGGCAAATCCTCAGGGTGAGTGTCTGTCTTTCAGTCTGTCTGTCTGTCTGCACGTTATTTGAAAACCAGTAACATGTCACTTACTCAAGTCAAGACAAGTTGAGATTTAATATTTTATTTGCCACACGTTGGCATATAGCGCAATGGAATGTTGTGTCTCATGAGACCACAGTGCTACATACTAAATTAAGCATTGATATAAACATAACAAAAGAAAATCTAAAAGTAACAAAAAATAAATCTACACACAAGTTATCCTACTGTACACAAACTTGCACAAAGGTGATTTTAATAACATGACAATAAGCTAGCCCTAGTCAAGTAGAGTGCGCATGTGGTGAATGTCGCAGATTTTAAATATGCTTTTGATGTTTATTTATATTGTTGTTTTGCTGTAGGCGGGTTCTCCTGGCAGTTAGCTGAGTTTATCATTGGTGTGTTTCTGCAAGTTTTGGGTTTGCCCTTTATTGCCGTCGCTCAGGTGTCTCTCTTCTCTAAAGTAACTGCTGAGGAAACACAGGGTAAGAAAACACTAAAGTAAATCAAGTGTTTCGAAAAACAAGAATATTATGATGATGTGAATAAATGTGATGATGACGACAGTGGTAGCCTAGTGATTAAAAAATGTGAGACTGCTATTTAAAACATTGTGATTTAATTCCCAGCACCATCAAGGCCCTTAACTTCAAATTGCTCAGTTGTATAAAATAGATGAATGTAAGTGACTCTGGTTAAGAAGGTCTGCCAAATGATGATTTAAGACATCAAAAGTTCCGATCCATTGCTTGAACCCATCGGAAGCCCTTCTCTGTCCCTCTTCTGTTCCTAAGCAATTTTGCAAGGAAGCAAGTAATTGGAATATGTTATTTGTGTGTGTTTGTATGTGTGTTTAGGTTTTAGTCAGGGAATTCGGCGCTCTGTTGGAGGATTGGCCACTATTCTGGGTCCATTATGGGCTGGAAGTTTGACTTCTAACCTTTATGTGATGCTGGGAGTTATGACAGGCTTACTTGTTCTACTTACCGTAAGTGTGTGTATGTTAAACACAATTGCACAAATAAAAAATTATTCTATTACTGTTTTTTATTTGCTCATCATTACATAATTACTTTTGTTCAAATTCCAAATCTGTGCAAAAGAAAGTAATTTAGGGATTGTTGCAACTAGAACACTAAAATCCAGGACTGCCTCTTTGTTTGCATTTCATTGCCCTCTGCTGGTACCTTTTGGTTTTTGTTTTAGATTATGATGGCAGTCTCATATAACCAGCTTGTAGAGCGTACTACAATGCACCCACTGAGGAATGAGACAGAGACCACACAGGTACAATGCATCAGAAGTAGTGCATTAAATGCATGTGGTTTAAATGTTTTGATTATATCAGGCTTACAATGTATACACTTTATGTTTGCACTCTACAGTAATTAAATATTAAATATCATTCAAGGTTATAAATGAAATCATATCCATGTGATATCCATGTGACCCTGTAAATTTAAATAAAAATAATAGCAATTTTTAATTTTGTACATCAACTTTGCATGTCAATATTAGTTAAACATTCATCTTCTATAGCCGCTTATTCACTCTGGGTCAGGGCGGTTTGCTGGAGCCTAACATAATTTGTGGTTATGTTATTAGATCTCTTTTATATATGTGCATAGAGTTTCTTTTATTGTACACTGTCAAATATGTGATAAAGTGAGTAGATTTTGATTCCCTGAATAACCATTTCTACTGTGTGTGCATGGAAAATATGGTACTCTCATTATCACCAGCTGAAAGAATAGTGGAGAATCATTTTCGATAAAGAAATGTGGTTAGATTTAAATCTTGAATGACAAAAATAAATGTAGATTTCTAGCATTTGGCAGACCCACAGCTACTTACTTTTATCTGTCTGCTTTTTGTTAACCAACTGGGAAGTTAAGGGTGCTCATAATCTTTCAGCAGTCCAACAATTTTGCCACCAAGTAATATAATGCATCTAATAAAACATTTGACCAGTCAGTGTATTATGTTTAATGTGGGGTATTTTTATTTAACATTTTTAGCTTTTATGTTTGCACATTGTTATAGATAAAAAGATTTAAAGATTCAAAACAACAGCCTGTTTCAGTTACTGGTTATATTTGTATTCATATGATTTATTATTTTTCTCCAGGATGGTAATTGAAGCAAGAACTGAAACGCAGATGTGTTCTTCCTGTACGGACTGCAAAAAAGGGGACGTTAAATGAACAAAGCATGTAGTGACCATTATATTTATTATTTATAAAACTCAAATACTGAAATTATTGAGCTATAATTTGGTAAAATCATTTTTTATGTGACACTGAACAATTTACAATGCCCAACAATATTATATAAACACTGACTGTTACAAAACAATTTTATAAAGTTTATACAAAGAACACTTGTGAGCTGTTTTTATTGTTTATATA
>JAOTQW010000004.1:5467781-5481119 GCA_026260075.1 Sisor rabdophorus | reverse complement strand
TGACAGCGAAATGGATCAAACGTGCACTCACAAGCACACACATAAAACACACACGCAGCACTAAAAGTAGTTTTTAAATCATTTAATACTTCAGCATGTCTGTTCTTATTTTTAAGTTAATTCATATACCCGCTTATTCCCTAGCTCGAGTCACAGGGTCTGCTGAAGCCTATCCCAGCATACATAGGGTGACAGGCAGTGGAACACCCTGGACAGGTTGCCAGTCCATTGCAGGGCCTCAATCTGTCCAGTTACTGTGAAAAAATAAGGAAATTTAAAAAACACATTTTGTCATCATCCAAAAAAAAATGTTTTCTCTCTGTCATTTTCCTTCTTCTGTTTCTTTTTGGTGCCTTTTACATTTTTAGTTTATAGGATCTACTGTGGTGCTTGAAAGTCCTAAAAGAACCCTCCTAAAACCTTTAATCATCTTCTTTAACTGTCGCGGATTATTTCCTATCGCGGTCATGGGGGTCTATCCCACATAAGGCGAAAGGCAGGTGTACACCCTGGACAGGTCGCCAGTCCATCGCAGGGCCACAAATAGACTTACAACCACACACACTTACACTCACTTCTATGGGCAATTTAGAATTACTTACTATCAACTTAACATACATCTTTTTGGACTGTGGGAGGAAACTGTAGTACCCAGAGTAAACCCACGCAAGCTCTGAAAGAAACGAAACCAAAAAAACGCCCAGAATTGAAGCTGAGACCTTCTCGCTGTGAGGCCGTACTATCACTACACCACTTTCTACAAAAAAAAACATTTCTTTAAACCATTAAAGCTTTACCCATGATTAATAAAAAAGTATAAAAGTAAAATGATTACACTTAAAACAACTTATTTTCAGTTGTGACTAAGCCTAGTAACAAAATATTGCATCGGAAAACAAAGACTTTCACAACTTTTAACAATTTTTGGATTGTTTATAGGTCATTTATACCTGCTAACTCCTTAACTCGGGGTCACGGGCGTCTGCTGGAGCCTATCCCAGCATATTTGTTTTTTGTTTTTTTTTATTAAAGCAATTTGTGGATTCTGCTGCACATCATATTCACATCAATCCCTGTTTTTTATTCACATTTTGACATTCTACATGTCATACTGTGATGTTGAAGGTATGGAAAGATATTCCAGGTCTGTGAGAAATCTGAGAAAAATGAAAAATCGTCTGCTATCATGTCTGAAAGTAAAATTGTGAAAACTGTGTTCTGGGAATTGTCAGTGAAATGCACAGACTGCAATTTTGGATCTGCTTCAACTGGTGCAGGGGAGGACTTTCCATCGCAAAAATGATTTGTTTATCTTGAATTTAAAAAGTTACAAATGCAAAATAAATGTGTGGAAAATACTAGAGAGAAAACACGTTAAAGGTCATAAAATAAATGTACATCATGAATATATATGTACCTCTCTTTTTCTTGCTCTCACACATACACACACAAACATACAAATAACACACAATTATTACGAATTAAAATAAATGTCACAAGTGAGTAATACTGTGTTGATCTTTGAAACTTAATGGAGGCAAGTGAAAGATCCACAAAATGTCACCGGCTTCATGAGGTTAACCAGAATGTTCATTGGAAGCCACTCTGATCCAACATGGGTTGAGTCATATTTAATGTATTTGCAGTGTATTTGCAGTGTATTTGGAGTGTATCTGTATTGACATTGTGGACTGTCTCAACACTGTAGTTTATAGGATCTGCATAACTTTATAAATGCCAATTTTTGAACACCCAATTAGGTTGCATCTGTTTTTAATCAATGGGATAATCGGATGTCAGTGAGAAGAATGGGGATCTATCAAAGTCTGACCTTCACCATACTTAGAGAAATGTGGGAGAGTATGTCTTGGCATGAACAAACATTACTACGGATCTTAGATTAAAAAATGTCTCATTACGGTAAAAAATGTGTTACCAAACTATCTCCAAAGTGACTCCACATGTTCACAGTTAGTGTAGAAATGTTAGTGTAGAAATTCAATTGCTCTTGTCCACAAGTGATCCATTAACAAAAAAACCCTCTTAAGCTGTGGAATATTCTGTAAGGTCACAAACTAACCAATTGTAAAGACCTCGAAATGTAATAGGCCGCAAACACTGGACAATGATTGATCATTGTGCTCCTATAGTGTTTGGAGAGGCAATTGTCCCAAGGCTTCCCCATACGATTGGGGTTGCCAGACAAAATCTGCAAAGATAATGGAGGTACGATAATGGAGACATTACCAAGGATTGTCGGAAGGGAAGAAATTGGGGATAAATCGTCCTAAATATCTTGTGGTGTTTGAAAGAGTTAAAATTCTTTAGAAATGGCTTCGTATCCATTTCCGGCCTGATGAACAGCACCAATTTACACCGACAACAAAAAAAAATAGACAACAGAAATAGAGGCTGCTGGTTAGTGATCTAAAAGTTGTTTTTTTTTTTTCAAAAGATCTATAAAAACAAACAAAATGGCTGTTGGGAGATATGTGATGTTCAGACCTCTTCGGTTTCCTGTAGGTTCCTTCATTAGATCAATGGAGGTTGAGAAGTTCATTATCTCAGATAAATCTATACTCTGCCTTCCCTGTTCTCTTGCTCCCTCGCCTTTTAATTGGTTCTTCTCATCAGTCATCTGAGACAGTCCTTTTTTTCCACACACTCTTCATCCAGCTCCAACGACACAAAGGCTAATTTTACACCTCCCAATTGTTCCATTTAATTACGTTCTGTCTTCCAGCCTTAGATTCGATCGATAATGTCCTTGTGGGAGCCGAACGCTGTTCTCTGAAGCAACTTATTAGCTTGGCTGAGAACCACTTTTTGTGTTTTGTTTTGATGTTTATGCAGATGTGCTTATTAGATGTCTCTAGGCAACACTTCCTGTGCCAATTTAGGCATTAGTACTTCGCTAACCTGGCCTTCTTACGGAAACTTGCAAAAAAATTCAAAATATTAACATGTGAATGATGATTTTGGGAATGTGATTTCTAGACTAGAGCTTGTATGAGTGTGTGTTTTAAATGTATTGTCATATGCATTAGGAATGGCGAGAATCTCAATAAAAATAAAAATCGTATTCTTTACTTGGGAACTCATTCCCCTTGTCTCGCATAGACAATCCTTTAGACTGTTGGCATGAGGTCGGAATAAATAGCAGCATTTATTGCCCCAGAAGGCATCTGACTAACATTTAAAGAAACCAATCACAGTTTGTTTTGTTTAGTGTTTACAAGCATGCAATAATGTCATCATGCATTAAATAAAAAAATGATGGGTGACCACAACAACTTCAGCCCTCAAGACTATTTTAATGTCTATGTTTTCTATGTTTTAAATCACAAGTTGAGTATAGATGCTCCAGAACCAATGTAATTAGACTATTGTGGCATCTTCAAAGTTAGCACAGTGATTATTCTTCTGTTTTTGGGTGGATGTCAGACAGTTCCCTCTTTTATCAGGCAGCATAGTCTTATAACTGGTTTGTCAAAGCAGAGCTACCAACATAGCATTAGAATAAATCAAACCACTTAAAGGCTCTGACAAACAGGCAGTGGGCAGCGTCTACAAAGAGAACATATTGTTCAAGCCTGGAGCTGAGTGTGGAAAGATGGAGCAGCTGAGCAGCGTAGACAGAGTTAATATTAACTGAGAGATAATTACAAATAAATGACTTCTCCACTGAGGACATCATGCTAGGCCATGCTAGCTGCTCATTTATCATCAGCTGTTTAACAGCATGCACGGACAGGATAAACACCACCGTTTTCCTTCATCTTTTTCTTTTCTCCTCACCCACCTCTGCTCTCATTTATCCTTCTCCTTTCATTTCCTTTCCAGAGATTCACTCTATCTCTCTCCCGCACCCCTCACTTCCTGTAAGTGCTTATTTATTTCCTTTGGTTCTCGTAGCTCTGCCTTCCACCCTCAGTCTTCATCGTGGCTTCATCTCTCACTATCTGTGCAAAGGAATTGGAGTACTAGGGCTGTTATCCTCCAGGCAGAGATGGACGAGACTTACACTAGCTAGAGCTAGATTAAGGCAGGGTGAGATAGAAGTAAATGAAACGAGCGCCAAAACTGAATGAGGGTTTGTCTGGATCTCATAAGGGCTTCTTTCTTCCTCATTTTTTTTTCTTCAAATATTCATTTGCAGCAGAAAACCGAAGTCAATCATGACAAATGAAGCGATATTTTACAATGATTAATAATAGATTTGTCTGAAGTGAAGTGTTCGTCTGTGTAAGGCTCTCCTTATGCATTTTGTTTGTAGACAGCTGGGAAGTAATTGGTTGCAGGCTTTGGCCACTGTGCCAGAGTTCTAAACCCTTCCAGCTGAGCTGGCTAGTGCCAATAATCTGCTAAAGCCAATGACAGACGGAGACCAAGTGGGGCAGATGAGAAATTAAGGACTGGAGAATCGGCATAGTGTTGGAGAATCAGGACATGGCTTGACTCATTTGTGAGATGCGATAATTTGTATCTCTCATGTCTCCTGGCCGTTGCCGAGAAGCAAGAAAACCGATAAGGCGACACCAATTTATCTTTCTCAGCCTCTGTCCTTGTGCTTGTTAAGCTGACACAAGACAATTACACAGAGATGAAGGCCACGAAACTTTCGAGCGAAACTATCAAAGACACCGGTATTGTGTCACTGTTCACGGGTAATTGCAGTGGTAAATGGAACAGGTTTTTAGCAGATCTCTAGGTTTAGGGTAGAAATCAATTTGGACTGGATTTCAGTGGTTTTTAAACACAGGGTCATGATAGAGTGTTTTTTTTTCTTTTTCGTTCTATTTTTTGGCAATATGTCTTAGACAATGTAATGTAACTGGACTGATCCTGCAGTATATTTATCAAAGAGTCAAAGCATGAGTATAGGCAGCATGATGGACTAGCCAGGGGACTAGAATGTGGACTAAAGTTTAAAGAGAAGCCTCGTGCAGTTTGATAGAAATTAGTTCATAGAATAGACCAAAAAGTCGACATGGATCTGAAAAATGAAGTGGATTAGACACGTCATGCAAAAAGAGCTTTGTAAATAAAATAAATAAACAGTTTAGACAACTGCATTTTAGGAAGTTAAATATAAAGCATGCAAGGTTTTATTAGATTAAATTGTTATTTTTATCCTCTTTCTGTAAATAAATAAATGAAAATTAAACTTTGAATTGAAATCATTTTGAATAATAATAGTTTTTAGCTGAAGTTTGAATAATAATAGTTTCTAGATGAGTTTGTAAATCTCAAACAAAAGAATAATGAACTCTCGCTCTATGTGCACTGGCATAGGCTCCAGCATACCCCCGTGACCCCGAGTTAGAGAATAAGTGGGTAAAGAAGATGCATCTGACTGGGAAACATGATTTTTTTTTTGTGTGTTTCATATATATAGATCACTGTATCTTTATTGCATTAACAAATTACTTGTTAGGTTCTTTAACAGATTATTTCTTAGAGCATATGGCAAGATTATCCAAAGTGACTTACAGAAGTTTCCATTAGAAGAATACATCTTGAGTCTGGTTTATAAGGTTACAGAGTTTAATCCTGTTAGTCTAAAATCTCACAGGGAAGACAATGCAACAACAACTATACAGCCTGTCAGAAAATGAGACACAAAAAGGGCTTGTAGGATCCAGCAGATTTATTCCCTTGGGAGACACATGGGAGCGAAGGCTGGAGTATGACAAGAATCGGCGAAGAGGGAGTGCTGGAATGGATGATGGAAGAGGTGGATTCTAATACATAGACAGAAGACAGAAAACGGATTAAACTTGGCTTTAGGTGAAACGAGTACTTATCTTCATATGGCATGGGCAAAAAACACAGAACACACAAACACAACTCTAGCGAGTTTGTAGATTAGACGCCGACAGGGTGCAGAGTGCGTTTTTTGTAGTGCTCATGAGCGAAAGTAAAGTGGCTTCAGGTGCAGGTGATTACAACTCTGATGAGTGTAAGTGTGCAGGGACGTAATTAGCATCTAGCGGTGATGGACACTCCGTCACAGTTACCTCAGCTGGCACGTTGGCTGGCACATCAATTAATAGGAACAGGAATGGTTGGTATGGATGCATTGGAATGGTGTGATTGGCAGCAGAGTAGGTAGCGGTTCCAGTCGTTTTGGTTGTCAGGACAGTAGGCATGGCGGTACCTGTTCTTGTATTTTGCCTTCAGTCAGACCATTATATTGTAAATAGTACCCTGGGTTGGCCTCACAATGACTTTTGGTGGGAGAACAGTCTCTTGAGTTGAAGCAATGTTGGACTAATAAACTCAATATAGCAGGGTGTAATATAGGTTGTAGAGAGACCATACTTCTGTGACCTAACCTTGGAGATACTCCAAACTTCAGGTTACAATGGTCCATGATCACCTCGAACGGGTGGATGCCCTCTTTAGCCTGTTCCATACTCCAGGTTACAATGGTCCATGATCAGCTCGAACAGCTAGATGCGTCCCTTTCAGACAGTTCCATACTTCAGGTTACAATCGTCCATGATCACCTCGAACAGCTGGAAGCGTCCCTTTCAGCCCGTCCCATAGTTCAGGTTACAATGGTTCATGATCACATCGAACGGCTGGATGCGTCCCTTTTAGCCAGTTCCATACTTCAGGTTACAATGGTTTATGATCAAATTGAACGGCTGGATGCATCCCTTTCAGTCAGTTCCATACTTCAGGTTACAATGGTCCATGATCACCTCGAACAGCTGGATGCATCCATTTCAGCCAGTTCCATACTTCAGGTTACAATGGTTCATGATCACATCGAACGGGTGGATGTGCAAGATCCTCAACAATCTCAGATCCAGGGAAGCCAAATGGAGTTGTTTTAAGGTGAAATGCGGCTAGTCTGTTTTTGGACAGGTAAGCACCAATGTCCTATTTAGGCAGCTACAGAGGCTGGTTGTGGTAAGCATAGCAATAGATTAACATATGGCGAGGTTGTTACTTTGTTTCATCAATAGACGTTGCAAATTAAACTGAATCCATGTTTCTGGAAGATGCTGACTGTTATGGACAGAATGGTATTATGCTACACCACAATTACATTGTCACAGTAATGCTATCTTTTCACTCTTTTACATTATTTATTCCCTTATTCTTTACCTGCTTATTTCCTAACTCAGGGTCACGGGGGTCTGCTGAAGCCTATTCCAGCACACACAGGGCGAGATACAGGGGTACACCCTCGATATTGTTATACTATACACACTTTCAGATAGAATTACACTGTATATATGTTTGTCAATGCATTATGAGATTAAATATATAAACAATTTGGGGTTTCACTACTAAAATAAAACTATTAAAAATATTTCATTGCGCTTTTCTTTGATAGGATGTTTTATTTTTTTCTTTCTTTTTAAAAAACTACAAAAGCAATGATGAAATTAATAATTTTGTTGATCAAATATATTGAAAAAATCGTCCAATTTCTAATTAGCATCTTAAATCATTTACTGCATGCCATTGTCTAGCGATCTAATCTATATCTATATCTGATTATCTGTGTGCTCAAACTTCGGAGACAAACTGTAGATAAAAATCCAATTACTTCATCCATTTTAAGGCCACATGGACGGGGAGCTGCTAGCAATTATACAATTATACTTATATAGCAAGTCTACTAATAAAAAAGGTCGCTGGGGCACCCCAAAGCGTAGAGGGGCCTTTACAATTGTCCTAACTTGGAGTACAGATGGAGTAGGTTACAAAAAAAAGTTAATTTGGAAACTCAAAATGACTGACAACAACAAAAGAAGATAAGAGGCCTTAAAGTAAACATGACATGGGAATAATGAGAGGGAATAACAATGGCATAAGATTGGATAGGATGTAGCCCCTGCCTTTCACCCTACGTCCACTGGGATAGACCTCTGTGACCTTGAGTTCGGGAATAAGTGGGTATAGAAGATGAATGAATGAATGAATGAATAAATTTGAGGGACGTTGCTGGAAACTGTTTTGATGTTTTTTTTATCTATAACTATTTATAGAGATACTACTAGCACAAGACAGGTGAAATGACAGACAAAAGGTGGGGACAGTCTCACTGCTTCATGCATACATTAACCTTCTCTTTTCAAAGGTACAGCAATATTGAACTTTAAAATCAATTTCAAATTTTCACTGTTATTCCAGCTTTCAAACTCGATATCGAAAAGCGACCAATCGAAAGTTCAGATTGATCGAGAAACCACTCATTTGCATAACTCCCTGTTTAACCCTCATGGGGAAGTGTTTATCCCAGACTTCCGCTGGCAGGGTAATGATGTGTTCCAAATACCTTGAAAAAATATTCCACAGCAGACAAAGTGCTATCGGTCAGAGGGGATGGATTTTTCTACAAAAGAATTTTCATACAATAATAGTGCACACAAGTAATCACAAGTATATATTAGCCTAAATGTCTTATGATGTCATTGGGTTTATAGTGGCAGCTCTTTTACACCATATGTATGGTGGATGTGCTATATCAGAAGTTCCAAACAGGAATGAGTCGCCTACATCAGAAGGGGGCCTCAGCGGGGTCTGTGCAAGAGGGGGTCACATCATATTTTGAAAAGTGTTGACCAGTGAGAATTTCCCCTCATCTCATCTCATCTCATCTCATCTCATCTCATCTCATCTCATCTCATCGCATCTCATCTCATCTTCTATACCTGCTTATTTTCGAGCTCGTGGTAACGAGGGTCTGCTCGAGCCTATCCCAGCGCACATAGGGCGAGAGGCAGGGGGTACAACCTGGACAGGTCGCCAGTCCATCGCAGGGCCACACATAGACAAACAATCACACAGTCTCACACTCACTCATAAGGGCAATTTAGAATCACCAATCAACCTAATGTACATGTTTTTTTTTATGGCAGTGCTAGGAAACCGGATTACCTGGAGGAAACCCATGCCAGCACGGGGAGGACATGCAAACATCGCACAGAAAGACACAGGAATCGAACCCAGGACCTTCTTGTTGTGAGGCGAACGTGCTAAACGCTACACCACCACGCCAGCCACAAGATTATATCTAAATTTAAAATGTGTATATTTAATACTTGTTGGGTAATAAATAGAAAAATTGAATATATTTTTTAAAAAATGTTATAACAATGATAGCGATTCATCATCCTGTCACACAGTATTTTACTGTAGCACGCACTGTGGTGTTTTACACAACACAAACGTGAGCAAATGTGTGCAAATATTACGGAGCAAATGGCGGAAAAAAGCCACAAAGAGCCGGGTCGGGGAATTAGCACAGCATGCAGAGGTATTAACCCAGTGTGTCAATGTGTTAGCATAGCATGTCAGGTTGCTAGGACCGAGAGTAGCTGCCTCGGGGTTGTCTGACAGACAATTCATTATAAAACAACGCTAATTTTAACAAAGATTTTTTTAGAAAGTATTCAAATTTGGTCTAATTACGCTACTGCTGCTTTGCCCCTGTACCCTCTGTTTAATTCATTAGCATTCTACAATTTATTGAAAGAGCTGTGCATAGTCAATGAGAGTCCCGAGTGATTTGATACACAGCCTCTCCTTTTAGTGTCACACTGGCTGCTTTCTTCAGCTTGGCCGCAGCCTTGTGATTTACGATCTCATGTCACAATCATAATCTTTGTCCTTTTTCACTCTGTCTGTCCTCTTGCAGTGTCTCTGCCCTCTCTATTTCTCTTTCTCTCTCTCTCTCTCTTGCTCTCGCTGTCTCTCCTTCACACACGCCTCTCCATCCTGTTCGGTCCGATTACACAGAGATTTATCAGCGTTATTCTGGCAGCAGGTTCATTACCAACCGAGCCGGTTAGGAAACAGACAGATGGAGGTGAAATTCAGCTGTAATGCCTTATCCACTGGAGGCTATGGAATAAAAGTTTATCGCTTTGAATGTGCGCATCACTAATCTTTCCATTGTGTATTATCCCATGTCAGAGGCCTGCGCCACAAATCGGTTAAGTTTTGGATCTTAGAATCTGTTCACACGAATATTTTTGTCTATAAACGCTAACACATGGACCAATTTACACCTGCTAACTTAATGTGTTTCTTTCTGATCGAATTGCTATCTGAATGGTCAAAATGGCTCCATTTACACTTGACCATATAAAGAGTGAATTAAACATAAATTTGATCTATTCTATTCAGGCACAAAATGCATATATTTCCGCTGACCAGTTGAAAAGGAAGCTGGCAATTATTATGTGCTACATTTTTGTTGTAAGCATACTAACCTTCAAGACCCAACAGGGTACGTGGATGAGAGCTCGAGGTCAATACTAGTGAAAAATTATAGTGCTGGCGTCTTTTACAGAATAAGACCTTATTGCTTTTTAATGGGGCGTTGGACCTTCACATTTCTTTGTGTGACCCTGCAAATCAACTTAATGAAAAGGCACATTCACCTCCGTCAGGCTATACCGGTCGACAGGTAAAGTGAGCAACATACCTTTGTTGGGGAAGAATCAAGCACTGACATATGCGCTTTGAACAGTTGGACGTATTTAGACTGGTCCAGTTTTGTCTGAAAAGCATCCCAGACTTGTGTCCCAACAGTGTTCCAACTTCTGAAGTGGTTTGAGCCATTGGATTTATTTCCTTTTTAATGAGTTTGGGAGGGAATTTACACCTGGTTATTTTACAACAGGATAACCATTCAGCCTGAAATGACTTTTGTAGCGAATATGTTATTTAATCAGTTAAGCATTAAGGTTTTATTTAAAGCTACTTTGGGGTTAAATAAATTGCAAACATGAAATTTGCTACACTTCCAATCTAATGAAAACAAAAATAATTTAAAATATTTTTCTCTTTGTGTAAACGTGCCTTTTTATGTTTTTTTTAATATGCAGAGTAACATATAAAGGCAACCTGCTAAACCAGAGGTTATAAATTCATCACTCTGTAGCAACATTGGCTTCATAGGATCAGACAGCATTAACTTTTTTTATGGTAGGTTCCCTGTTTCTGTGATTAAACAACAAGACTTTATATAAAAAGTATTCTATAAGGTTTTTAAGGAGTAAAATACAAAAATATAATTATAACTTCTTTGATGATCTTGAAAAGTCCTAAGTGGTGTGGTGGGATATACAGTACTCCAGAAAAAAAACCCATAGAAAAACAAAAAAAAGAGAATAGTAGAGGAAAAGGAAAAGGAGGGAGGTTGGGCTTTTACAAGTGAGTGAATATCTGGAAGAGGACAATCTGTCTGTGATGTCCTTGCTGAGGCCATGAACGCATGACCTGAAACTCTGGTGTAGATAAATGGTGGTGGTAGTGGTGGTGGGCGGGGAGATAGACAGAGAGTAAGAGAATGAGAGCGAACTAGATAAGAAACAGAGACAGAGAGGTGTTTATATCTGCAGCAGAAGTGTGAACTGATGGATCTTGTTCAGTCTCAGCCGAAGGACTGTAAACTGATTTAGAGCTAGAGGAGAGAAATAAAGAAGAACATCCTCACCTCAAGGGTTTTACGTTTATTCGTCATGTGAAATGAACATCATTGACAACTGTTCATTGTTTAAGAGGATAATAAGATCCTGCATTGTTCTACTTACACTAAAGGCTTCTTCAATATATGTTACAAAAATTTTGCACTTTGATCCACTGTACAGGTTCCTCAAAAACATATTAGAACGCCTACTAAACCTGGGTTCATCAGCCTTTCAGATCTTTCTCTTCCTTCTCTCTCTCGGCCATGTTTTTTATGTAATCTACTAGAGACCCATTTCATATACACTATATGGCCCAAAGTATTTGCTTATGTGCCTTGATTTGCATATGAAATTAGGTAACTTCCCATTTCTAATTTATAGGGTTTAGTATGACGTCGGCCCCAGTCGGAAGGTTGTTTAGGAATGTGTTCATGGGAATTTTTGACCATTCGTTCCGAAGAGAATTTGTGAGGTCACACACTGATATTGGACGTGGAGACCTGGCTCTCCAGTCTCTGCTTTAATTCTTCCAAAGGTGTTCTATTGGTTGAGCTGCAGGCCAGCCAATTTTATTCAGACCAGACTCTGTCATCCAAGTCTTTATGGACTGTGTGGGTTTTTTGCGGTTACTCCGGTTTCCTCCCACAGACATGATTGTTGATTCTAAATTGCCTATATGAGTGCACTAGTGCACAGTCATGTTGGAAGAGAAAGTGGCCAGCTCCAAACTGGTCCCACTAAGTTGGGAGCATAGAATTGTCTAAAATGTCTGAGTATGCTGAAGAGTTGCATTCACTGGAACTAAGGGGCCAGCCCAGCTCCAGAAAAACAACCCCTTAATTCCCCCATCACCAAACTTGGCACAATGCAGTCAGAAAAGTACTGCTCTCCTGGCAATCACCAAACCCACACTCATCCATCAGATTGCCAGATGAAGAAGCGTGATTCGTCACTCCAGAGAACGTGTTTCCACTGCTTCAAGAGTCCAGTGGCAGCGTGCTTTACATCACTGCATCCAATGCTTTGCATTGCACTTGGTGATGTATGGCTTGCATGCAGCTGCTTGACCATGAAGCTCTCTGTGCACTGTTTTTGAGCTAATCTAAAGGCCACCTGATGTTGTAGCGATTGACTCACACCTTATTGCACTATGCACCTCAGCATTCGCTGACACCGCTCCGTAAGTTACTTGGCCTACCACTTTTAGGTGGTACGATTAGTTGCTGTCATTCCCAAACCCCCCTTCACTTCTTATAATACAGCTGACAGTTGACTGTGGAATATTTAGGAGTGAGGAAATGTTATGACTGGATTTGTTGCACAAGTGTCATCCTATCACAGTTCCATGCAGGACTTCACTGAGCTCCTGAGAGCCACCTATTCTTTTACAAATGTTTTAAAAAACAGTCTGCATGTCTAGGTGCTTCATTTCATACACTTGTGGCCATGGACGTGATTGAAACACCTGAATCCTATTATTTGGGTGGGCAAATACTTTTCACAGTATAGCGTATGTTACTACCATAAACAGCACTTTGACCCACTGGACCTTAAAACCCATTAGAACATCTTCTGGACCTGGGTACATCAGCCTCTCAGATTTCTCTCTCTCGTTCCCTCTCTTTTTCAGGTTTTAATGTTTATCTATCATATGCGTTATATGCCAGCGAAATCCCTAAAAAGCTGGTTGGAAGAGATAACGTAATATAATCCATGTTCCTACTGACACTGGAGACGCATAAATGTTAACAAAATGTGGACATTTTACCACATACAAAACATTTAATATCTTTATTTTGCACATTCATTGTGGGGCTACAGAAAAAATACTATATTAAACTGACTAACCCGAGCATAATATCCCCAAATACACACACACACACACACACACACACAC
>JAOTQW010000004.1:5214559-5228315 GCA_026260075.1 Sisor rabdophorus | reverse complement strand
TAAGTCGCTCTGGATAAGAGCGTCTGCCAAATGCTGTAAATGTAAATGTATAATATAAATTCACTCTGGTCAACCGTGAGCTTCCATAGTTAGAGAACAGTATAAAATAAACATATAAAATATATGTTACTAGTAGTAAACTAGTAGTAGAATCCTGTTACACTGGATGTAAACCCCTTCGATATACATTCATGTTTAAGCTTGTGTCCAATCACTATCTCTCTCTCTCTCTCTCTCTCCTTCTCTCTCTCTCTCATTTTCTACACTTTTTTGTTCCTTTTCTGACTCTACCATGGTATTTTTATAAGCTTGCATGATAGGCTTTTTCTTGTAAAATATTTTTTGTCACATAGTTGGGCGTAGTGGTTAGCCTGGTCGCCTCACAACAAGAAGGTTCTGGGTTCGAATCCCAGATGGTTCTTCCAGCGCTTGCGAGGATTTCCTCCAGATAGTCCAAAAACATGTGCATTAGGTTGATTGGTAATTAATTGCCCATATGAGTGAATGTGAGTGCATGTGATTGTGCAATCTGTCCAGGGTGTACCCCCTGCCTCTCGCCCTATGTGTGCTGGGATAGGCTCCAGCAGACCCCCGTGACCCCTGGAATGTTCGGCTAAGTCTGTTGGCTAAGCTGTTGGCTAAGTCCACTAGGCTACCAGTAATATATGAGTCATCAATTAGGTCACAGTCCTTCAGCTGGAGGTATTGGGAAGGCCAGCGTGTACTGACCTGATCATTTTCCACTTACAGAGTGCAGTTGTAGCCACTGAAATAATTTTGCTGACATGAATTGAGGTCAAAGTTTTGCTTTGAAACTGTAGGGTTAAGTTTTTTTTTTACCGCGTAGTTGAATGCATTTTTTTGTTTGTTTGATTAACTTCTGGAGGAAGAAGAATAAAGAGAGGCTTGTTAGGAAATAGACGACCCTAGTTGCTCGGAACTCGCTTGTTTTACTGACATATAGTACCATAGTTTCAAATATAGTTATCACTGGATAAAAACCATATGAGGTGTCATTCCTTATTACTTAAAAAAACCTTAGATCAGGAATGATCATTTCACCAAATTCACACTGAATTATGTCGATGTGTTGCTGCTGATGTATCACTACATTCCTGTATGAAGACAGCTCAAATCCAAGGTCAGTGAGAGAAAATAATCACTAACACTCAACAGGATTATCACCCAGTAACACACACACACACACAAGCACACACACCCCAGTGGAACAGTCTTTGTATTACAGTTAAGGCCAGGAGCTAAACGGTGGAGATCTATAAATTGCGGTTCTTATTTTCTCTGTAAAGAAAGTGGAGCTGCTGGCGGTTCTGGCAGCGTTTAATCCGAGTGCGGAAATCACTCACAGACTCTGAAAATGTTCCATACGTTTCCGTGCAGCGTGTGGGTTATTGCCGCTGACGTTCTGAATTAGTTTCTGAACCAGGAAAACTCTTAGTGAATAAGGCTGACCTTCAGAGTCAGACTTGTTCCAGACCCTGACTCTCTACTCATGGGTTCCTCATGGGTTCTTAGAGGAACAGTTCTACTGGGAGCACTTTAAAAGCACTGACAAACATATACACGCAATGAGAGGTGGCTTTCATCGTTAATTATTATTTTAACTATTGCTGACTGGGCAGGAAGTGACCATGAGCTGCAGTAATTAAAACTGTGTGTATTAACATCATCACTTTGTCTCTCTACCAGTCTGTCTGGTACTTTGTTGTTCTCGGTCTGTGTTTAAATGTCTGTGGTGTGTGTGTGTATGTGTGCATGTCATGCTGTTTGCAACAAGTTTCCTACAGTGCAAAAACAACACAAAATTTAGCTGCAAAATGTAAGGAAATTCATCATATTGTCACTAAGCAAGCATATACACACACACACACAGACCTCTGTTCATACACACTTCTCCATATGTCCCTTATTAACAACAAACCATCACAATGAATCCCACAATCCACCACGGTTTTCATTCAACATGCCCACATCCAGAGTACAAGACCACACACACACGCGCACACACACACTTTCATATTTAGGGTAAAATGCTTTTCATGTTTAGAGACAGACAGATACAGAAAACAACAAAGTGTAATTAATTGGTTCACATTTCATTCAAAGACATGCAAAAAGAATAAAAAAATTACAAGAGACAGAAAGGAGACTGAGGAAGTGAGTGAGACAGACAATAATAGGAAAAGAAGAGAAAGAGACGGAGAGAGAGAGAGAGAGCAGTCTAATGGTAAATTAGTGGCTACAACATAAAGTCATTTGGCAGATGCCTTGTAAAGTCATTTGTTTTTTGAGACAGTTGTTCTCCTAATGTTTATAAAATTAAATAATTTATTAATCAATTCATCCATTCATTAATACCTCTTCCATATCAAAATGCTATAAATGTAACTGCAAAAACAATAGTTCTAATATAGTAGAACTCACAAACAAATTGATTCATTAAAAAAATCTATTAAATGTTGTTTGATTCACAACGGGGTGGCGCAGTGGCGTAGTGGTTAGCAGGGTCGCCTCACAGCAAAAAGGTCCTGGGTTCGAATCCCAGGCTCGGGGTCTTTTTGTGCAGAGTTTGCATGTTCTCCCTGCGCTTGTGTGGGTTTCCTTCCACAAGTTTTTTTTATGTTACTTGGAATTTTATTTACTATTCTAAATATTATTAAATATATTTTGTTTTAGGGCGGCGTGGTGGTGTGGTGGTTGGCACGTTCGGTTTACAGCAAGAAGGTTGTGGGTTAGATACCCAGGTCTGCATGTTTGCATGTTCTCCCCACACTTGCGTGGGTTTACTCCGGATACTCCAGCTTCCTCCCAGAGTCCAGAAACAAGCATATTAGTTTGATTGATGATTCTAAAATTGCCCATAGAAGTAAGCGTGAGGTTGTTCGTCTATGTGTGGCCCTGTGATAACCTGGCGACCTGTCCAGGGTGTATCCCTGCCTTTCACCTTATGTGTGCTGGGCTTCCTTAATAATAGCACTGTAATGACCCAGAGTTAGGAAATAAACAGGTGTAGAAGATGAGTGAATGAATAAAAGTAAAATAGAATTATCCCCAAAAAAACAGGACAGTCTTTCTCATAGGCCCAGGAGTGGCCACCTGGTGGTGCAGGGAATATAACCCACAATATTTCAATCGGTTGTCCAACCTGTTAACCAGTGAGTGAGAGAGAGGGAGAGGGGGGCAGGAGGAGAGAAGATGGTGGTGCTCCACCCAAATCTCAAGCCTCCAACAGTTGGCACTTGTATTTGCCACTGGCTGACTTTCTGAATTCTTCCAGGAACATGTATATTTATACTAAGATCACATGACACTGTAATTACACACCAGGTAGACAACATTCGGCTAATTATGCGACTCCTGGCTGTACCAAAACTGATTTAGGACAGCAAACTTTTAAGCACGTCTCAAATGTTGTGTAGGTTCTGGGCATAAAAATCAGAAGGTCTATTTTGGTTTGCTAAATAAAAGTCCATGGTTTCTTCGTATACACAGCACTGTGCGATAAACACCCCTGTAGCAGTCATACAGTGAACTCATTTATTCAGCGTGGGTATTTATCTTTACATGCACTCGGTTTCGTTCGGCTGTTTCATTTCACTCTTGGCGATTTGCAGTGACGACAGCTTTCCAGTTCCAAACCCTCCTGATTACTTTAGCGTGTTTTTACCATGTTAACACCCATGTGTTGTTTGATATCATTCAATTATTCCCCATTGCATCTGTCTCTGCTCTCTCAGCATGTGCTTAACACATTTACACTTACTTCCTGGATGACATCATCGTCCACCTCCATCATTTCCTCCAGCAAAGCAAGCAATCTTCAAGTGTGGCAGAAAATAAAATCACACTGTAACTCAGCTATAGTCTGACATCCTGGTGCCGTATCGCAAATCTGACCTCCGAACAGGATTTTTATGAAAGGAGTCTCCCGTATTGGCACATAAAGCTGTAAAGCTGCATCCTTTTTAGATACATTTCTGCTTTTATTCTGTAACACAACAAGCTGTCAATTATCTTTTTATATAACTCATATTTTCTGAAATCGTTTCGAAGAGCATAAATGAGAGGCTGCAGACTGTGTTGATTGTTTACAGCGGCTATATCATCCGTGAGAACAGCAATTAATTTTTCCACTATATGAAATGTAACTCTGAGCAATTAAAAGTATGATATGACAGAATGATCCTAAAAAAAACGAATAAAGAAATGTAATAATGAGTCGATCACTGTGAAGAAAACGAATGAAGGAGTTTAGTGTTTAGGGAATAAGATGAGGCTTTAGTGAATAGAGGAGCGTTCCTTTATTCACTCAAAATACTAGATACCCCAAATATATATTCACTTAATCCTCTATTCCCTAAACCCTACATTCCTACTTATTCCCTAAACTTGTATTTCCCCCAACCCTTTATTTCCTACATTCTTCCTACCATTTATTCTCCAAGCCTTTATTCCCTAAACCTTACATTCTTCCTTACTCCGACAATCCTCTATTCCCTAAACCCTAGATTCCTTTTATTTTCCCTAAACCTTTATTTCCCTCAACCATACTTTCTTTCGTTTTTCTGAACCATTTATTTCCCAAACCCTTCCTTTTCTTAACCTTCTATACCCTAAACCCTACATTCTTTTTTATTTCCCAAACCCTTTCTTTTCTTTACCTTCAATTCCCTAAACCCCACATTCTTTTTTTCTTACCAAACCATTTTTTCCCTAACCCTCTATTCCCTACGTTCATCCTTATTCCCCAAACAATTTATTTCCCTAATCCTCCATTACCTAAACCTTTATTCCTCACAACCCTCTATTCCCTAAACCCTACATTATTCCTTATTTCCTAAACCCTTTATTCGCCCAACCATCTATTTCTTAAACTTAACATTCCTTCTTATTTCCCCAATTTTTTTTATAATCATTAATCATTTTATATCATTATACCACCCATTTTATTTAATTAGGCATACATGACATTATACATTATACGACATAATATAGCGTGAGAATTATTATTGATTTGATTATGGCATGTGGTCATTGGGTGTGTACGTATGTGCATGTGCTTGCATGTGATTGATTACAGCTCAGTGTCAGATAGATGCACTGATAATCTGATAATCTCACTCATTCATCTTCATTCATCTTCTTCCATCAAGATTGTCAGTGCTCTCTCTCTTTTCTCCTTCTCTGTCATGCACAAAAACACACTTGATACTGAGCCTCAGAGTGTTAATGACATACATGCCTTAGCGTCATTTATTCACACACTTCACAGGCAGGATGAACACATGCACAAAGACACACACTCACACACACACACTCTCTTTAAACATTATACTCATCGATTACAGAGTAGTTAACACTGTTTAAGCAACACTGAACGTTTTGAATATCACCATTTAAGGCACAAGTAATCAAAGCCGCTCTGATATCTAATTCAGCTACGTAATTGCTTTGTATTGCTTTTATACAACGGTTCTATAAACAAGATTTTAAAATGAAGTAATTAAAAATAGCTCCCACAGGTAGAAGGTAATTATGTTAAAGAATGTAAGAATTTGTGGATTTAATAGATTTGTAGAATACAGTGATTGCAGTGTCTATAAGATTCTAAATTTGCTAAATAATTACCTGCATATCGAAATGACATGCAAACTATCTAAATGACATTTCTAAAAAAAAAACTCTAGCATTCGTACATATTAAAATGTATGTATCAAACACAGACCAGTTGAACAATCAGTAAAAATATAATGATGCTTTAATACTAAATATTAACATAGAGACCACAAGTCTAATCAAATTAGCTGACTAAATGAGTGACCTGTTTTTACTGTATGAAGGGAAAAAATTAAATGAGGCTTCAATCACAGTGAAAATGAGACATCAAATCTATATGAATGTAACAAAGAAACCATTAATATAGATATAAAGCCGTCATAACATAACATCTGAACATTATACACTTATACACAAACAGCACACACTGGAAGATGCAGCACAGTCTGCACAAATAGCACACATTGTCTGTACTGTCTGTGCCCCGTATGCATCGTCTGCACTGTGTGCCATCTGCACTATCTGCATGTTCTGTATCGTTTCATAGCGATTGTCTGTGTCACTGTATATTGTCTGTACTATGTGTACTGTTTGCAATGGCTATTCTTTGTATTGCCTGTGTCAGTACTGATGTGCAGACAGTACCCAGCAGCAAACTGACACAGACGGAGCAGAAGATATACAATAGTGGATGCAAGACAGACAGGCAGGTGGGCATGAGCAGTAAAGATGCTACAGAAAAGCATGGATAGTACAGATAGCACAGACAGGCATTGGCAATCACGTGCAGTACAGACGGTGCAGATGGTACAGACGGAAATACTGTGAATGAATGCAGGCAGAAAGATGTAGACAATAAAGTCAGTAGATGTGGTACATTTCTGTGACATAATACAGAAAAATACAGACATGTGAGCAGTGGTCAGTACGGTAGTAAAATCTGTTCTCACAGCGAGAGGAAATGTTAAAATGCAGAATTATCATCCAAATTCATCCTGTCACTACTTTCCTCAAAGTTCCTCTGAGCAAATAAACATGTCCTAAATCCTTCTTACGGATGTTGCTATCATAAATCATACATACACACATACACACAAGAATGAGTTTATCGATGTGAGAGGGTTTATATGATGTAAACGGTAGAAGGAGCGAGTGAGTGAGTGAGTGAGTGAGTGAGTGAATGAATCCAGATGTGTAACATGAAACCATAGCAGTGAACTTACTGTTCAGTGGAAAGCTAGCGTAGCATAGCGTTGTGCTGTGCTCTGTAAACTCAGGTAAAAAGTCAAGCCAGAAACTAAAAAGAAACATTTTACTGGAACATCAAGGAAATAGAGTGGTTAGGACTTCAATCCGTCATTGAGGGAAACGAATAAACTTTAAAACATCATAGATACACAGAGAAGGGTCGCTAGCAAAGAGAATCCCATAGCTGCTAGGCCACCAAGGCCAAATCCAGACCCAGAGCTAGACGTTATGGTAGGTGTGGGTGTAAAAGTGGGTTGTGGTTAATACATCATGCTCTTTCACAATATTAGTTAGTAATGTATTATGTGTTACAATTAATAATCTAAATGACTCGTCTAAACGATTCATTCACCCAACTTCTACCTGCTACTTATTATCAGCAGTACAAGCACATTTGTGCATATCCTAATCGTTGCAATGAAAAAAAGGGAAACAAGAAGACGAAAAAAAAGAAAAAAAGATGCTCGTAAATAAAATATTCTTGGAAACATTGATGTGTGTCCTCCTGTGTTTACAGATGTTCTTTTTTTCATTTTCTTTATTTTTAATCTGCCTTATTAGTTCCTGCTGCACTGTACAATAGACACTAAAACCTTTCTAGTGGTATGTTATTAAATGATCTGGGATACTAGGAAATTTGTGATGTCTTACACTGCATCCATTCGGGCTGCTAGAAGAACGAGCACATTTTATGGAAAGGACTGTCTTTATTCATTCAGTCATTTCTATACCCGCTCATTTATTATAGGGTGAAAGGCAGGGGTGAACCCTGGACCGGTCACAATTTCCACACATAGACAAACAACCACACATACCCACATGAGCAATTTAGAGTCACCAATCAACCTAACGTACTCCAAGCATGGTGAGAACTCACAGAAAGATCTCTTGCCTGGGAATTTGAACCCAGGACCTTCTTGCTGTGAGGCGACCATGTTAACCACTACGCCACCCCGCCACCGCAAGGACTGCCTTTTCTACACCACAACAGACCTGTGATTGACTAAACGCTGTAAAATGTATACTAACAATTGAACTCTAAATTGTAAATAATTTTCCAACCTGAAATGAGAAGGAATTGATGACACTCTTTTCCTTAAAGCATTTCTTTTTTTCTCAGGAGGATTCATGTAAGCATACAAAAACAGACATACCGCCTGTGAGTAACACAAAAACTGCAACAAATCAGATTATCTAACCTCAAGTAAGCCAATAATATACACTGATTTATACAAGCACACAGCACACTGAAACAGGGGCACGAGTAGTCATTTGGGGCTCTAGGAAAGAATATAAGGTTGGGCCCCCGCATAAAACAATCCTTCTGCACCAAACATACTATTAAATTACTTGTGTGTACAGTTACTACTATTAAAAACGATCTCAGAGGGCCCCTAAAGTGCGTAGGCCCTTAAAATCATCTTAGCTTTCCCCCCCACTAATGAGGCTTTCCAGCACTAAACCAGAGAGAAAGATGTTTTCTATGACCCACAGGGTTTATTATATAAAAGTACACACACTGTAACAGTGTAACAAAGATGTGTAAACATCCAAGTCTTTCAATGTTTTGGTTATGGGAAGATTTTACATGAACAGTCAGAAAAAATTAGTCACTAAAGGATACATCTGAAAGAGATGTTGTAAACTGTGACTGTGACTAGTTACGACTCTCGCTATGCCTTTACGCTGTGTGTATAAAAGTCGTAATGCTTTAGGATTTTTAGATGATAGATGCTACTCTTCTGTTTTCAGTTTGTTTTTTCTATCAACACAAAATCTCCTAACTTTCTCTTGTAACTCTTAACTACAAGCAGGGGGATTTATACAGTATGTGGAAATCTGTTTGTCGGTAGTTCAACGGACTAAAAAAAAAACAGGTTAAAACTTTACTTCTGATCCTGAATCTGCTGATCATATTCAGAGTTATTTTCTCTTGAAGTTAATTAAGTCATAAAACCGAGAAATAAGAGTGTGAACGTATCTTTAATTAGGAAATTAATATATAGTAGATACCTGCTTAGTAGCTGTGATGTACCAAACTCCAGCGCTTTTACACCACATCCTAGTTTTATTTACATTTTTTGTCATTTGCCACTGGATGTTCTTCTCTGACCCTTAATTGATCTCATTTGTCTTCTGTTGAGAGTCTTGATCAGGGCTTTAACAGCAGCGGCTTGTCCAACACTTTAACCACTGAGCTACTGCTATGACCCTCAACACGTTTACAAAAATATACAAGATCACACTTACTTTAACATTCACTTTTTTGGTTGCCTAGCAACACTGTTTTCCAGTTTTAACCAATTGAAGAGTAAATCATGCAGTGTCACAAACGGTGATGAATTTTATCTGACCATGAATCGGAATGTTCCTGGAACGTTTAAGAACCTTTAACATGTTCAACCTTTAGTTTTGTCATTTGATTGTTGATGATGAGGATAAGGATGATGAAGGAAGTGGAAAATAATGATGTCATCTTAAGAAGTATGTAATATTGTCCTAGCAAAATTGAATGTGTCAATGTTAAGCAACACACAGACATACACACACACACACACACATACAATTCTAGGGAAAAAGTTTTTCATGCAGCATTTAAACCATGTTTTGTCAGAAGAGTTTGTGGGTGTATTTTAAAAGTTTCCTAGATGTTATTGCGACAGCACCTCTAAACCATCCCAAACACATTTAAACACACAAACGTATATATACACACAGACACGCAAACACACACACACACACACACATTGTACAACTGCACAGATTATCAAGCTCAATTTAGCTGCCACTGCTCATTTACTGCATGCTGTGGGTTACAGACCAAACAATCTTGCATTATTCTCTTTTTCCAACTGATTATTTAATGTGTGTGTGTGTGTGTGTGCGTGTGTGTGTGTGCGTGTGTGTGTGTGTGTGTGTGTGTGTGTGTGTGAGTCTGTAAGGCAGCCAGCAGTGATGTATATCTTTGCTCTGTCGCCACAGTTTAAGCAGTCTCATAATGCTGTTGCTGATCTAGTGATCATTTTTTTTACTTGTAATAAAATGCTACATAAAAATTGCTTAATTTTATATTTATTTAAAATATTTTATGTCAAATAAACAAAATTTTTGTTCTTTTATTGAGTCATTAATTTTCCATTACATGTGCGTGGGTAATTTGTGAATAAATGTGTTGTGCATATCTGACACAGGATCAGAACTCCGGATGCTTCTATTTAAACTATTATTTAAGTGAAGTGTGTATCAGGGGATTTGACAGTCAGGAAATGTGTGTGTGTGCGTGTGTGTGTGTGTGTGTGTAGGTGATAATTCCTTTGGTGATAATTTTTTTTTAGTGATCTTTAATGATCACCTTTTTTATAGGATAATGCCTCATACTTCGATATGCTATAAAACACACACACACACACACACACATATTTACGGCCACATACACATACTCTAGGGAATCACTTCCAGACATCTAACCTCTGACCTCTGACTTAGCGTGACCCTGACCCTAGAGCACAGAATTCAGAGTGCTGATGAAAATCACATTTGTCTCCAAAACATCTCGTCCGGGTCACAGCATCAACATGCAGCACACATGCTCGATCCCAACACATGTTTCTACTGGTTCACTCGCACGTAATGCTTTTTGCTCTAACACACCACCGTGAGATCGGTTTCTTCACTGATCAAATAATTTTACCTCCTAAATATTTCCTCATCTTCATTTTTATCCCCATCTACATATTTACCTGTTTTTGCATCTTTTCTGTCTCTCGTCTTCTCTGTTTCATTGTTCGATCTCTTTTTCATTTCCACCCTTTTCCATTTCTTTTCTCTCATCATCCTTTGATCCATTTAATCTCTTTCCCACTTAACCTTTCAACCCTTCACCTCCTCTCCTCTCCTTTCCTCTTCTCGTCCTTTTATCCTTTCTGTTCTCATTTATTTATTTATTTTTGTTTATCCCTTCATCTCCCTCTTCCTATCTGGTGTAGATTCAACCATACGATCTGTAGATGAGAAATGTGTGTCCTACTCACTGAATCACTCAACGAATTGTTCATTGATACTTTTACTGTATAACTTAGCGACTCATTTACGGTATCACTCACTGAATCACTTAACAAAATGTTCCCTGATACATTTACTGTATTACTTAGCAACTCAGTCAGTGCATCACTTACTGAATCATTCATCGAACTATTTACTGATACATTCACTGTAATTCTTACCGATTCAATCATTGTATTGCTTAATGAATCACTCACCTATTTGTTTATTGATACATTCGCTGTATTAATTAGCAAGTCATTCATTGTATTCCTCACTGAATCACACCAATTTGTTTACTTTTAGGTTTACTGTATTACTTAAAATCTTTTAGTGTATCACTCGCTGAATCACTCATCAAACAGTTCACTGGTGCATTAGCCGCATTACTTAATGATCAATTCATTAAATCACTCCCTAAATCACTCACTGAATTGTTAAATGATACATTCGCTTTAATATTTAGCAATTCATTCATTGTATCACTTACTGAATCACTTACTACATTTTTACTTACACATACACTGTATTGGTTTGTGATTCAATCAGTGTATAACTCACTGAATCACTTACCGAGTTGTTCTTTGTTACATTTTCGGTATTGCGTAGCAAATCATTAAGCATATCACTCACTGAATCGCTCATTGAATAACTTGCTGAATCATGTACTAATTGATTCACTAAATCAATAAAGTCAGTACAGTATATTTCATAATCGTGTCATAGTTCAAATAGTTTCTTATACACACGCCAACATGCAAACACAGTCTGCACTAAGGTGTTAGAGATTCCTGCGATTTTAGGGTTTTATTCGGCGCCTCTGTTCTACTCGTCCATGAAGCAGCGTCTCACATTTTTCCCCCTCTTTTCCCGTAAACGCTTTTCTGTAATTCAGGTGATTTAAATTCTGCACGTGATTGTCTACAGATAAAAACAAATCAACCACCAGTTGCTATTTTTGGGCCTACAAACATTTCTGACATTTTCATCACATACATAGAGACACACACATTCACACACACAATCCTGTGATATATATTCTGGTCAGTTTTTAATCATTTTTCCCCCAGATGCAGATCAGAACTGAAACAAGAACAAAAACATTTGCTGTGTAGCTTAAAAAAAATCTCTCTTAAAAAGTCTCTTCATTAGCCGCTGTTATTGACTAAATTCCTTTAATGGAAGAACATAATAACTCCACATTCTGTTGTTTATTTATTTTGTGTTTGTCTCTCTTTCTGACATTCAGGAGAAAATTTAAAGCCTTCTAACCAATATAAAGTTTGGTTTTAATTAGGCTCACCGCTCAGTGCCAACTGGTCACAACGTGGCGTGAAAACGTCCCAATTAACTGTTACCAACCGTAATTATAAAAGAACATTAAAACTGGAATAAAAGTCAAAACTCAACCCTGCTGCCATGTTGCTCTAGGACATTATGCTAATTTAGGGGAATGTTTATTTATGTGCAAACAAAACGCATATGCAGTTTTTTTAAGTTTCCACGTACTTATCAAAATATATAAAACACAATTCCTGTTAATTTTATGAAATAATATAAAACTAAGTTAATAACCCAAGCGATCCATGATATTTTTGTTTTAAGAGGAGCTATAAACCCACACCGTAGGTTTTGCATATGGAACAGTGTGGTTGGTAATTAAATATGCACATATATTAAACATTCCAGGACTCTTAGTCTTTTTTCCTCACCACATCCGTCTGCATTTCCTTGTTAATCGATAAGACAACCCTTCCTCCCTTAGGAGGGGAAATGTCTGAACGCAAGGATCTCAGCTGCACGGATATCCTGAGACTGGAAACACTCCATATTACAACTATACATATGACACATTAACACCACATTATAACTATACATATAACTATACAACAATACATATGACAGATTAACACTACTCGTTGTAACTCTTGTATATATATATATAATAAACTTGTATATAAATATAATAATATATATATAATAAACAATATGGAGGAGTTAGATTTTTATTTTGTGTGTGTGTGTGTGTGTGTGTGTGTGTGTGTGTGTGAAAAAAATCACGATCCATCAAATCCATCATCTAAACCAATCAAATATGACACCTGTGTGGGTGTGTGTGGGGGGGTCCTATTTGGAAAGTATGTAGACTCCAGTGTGTACTATGAATTGTACAGAGAAGCCCTTGGGCAAGTGAACAGAGTGTTGCTAAGGAGTGAACAGGAGAGCTAGATTAGTGCATGACCCCTGAGCTGTCAATCACAAGTCACATGACCTACCTTAACGAAGCACAAACAAACAGACAAGCCGAAACTCTGTCCCTGCATGGAACCCTGGCTCAGCAATCCAATCAACACCAGATGTGTGTGTGTGTGTGTGTGTGTGTGTGTGCAGTCAATCCTCATTCTGGCCTTTGACCTCTGAACCTTTACTTGCTTTCTGTGAGAATGTGAGCTACTGAAGGCTTTTCTGATTTCCTGTGGATTGTGAAACACTAACAGCCCACTTTAGACAGACTTGTGTGTCTGTGTGTGTGTGTGTGTGTGTGTGTGATTGTATAAGTGTGTGCACGCGTGTGTGTAAGTGTGTGTGTGTGTGTGTGTGTGAAATTAGGAACAGAGACTCAGATTTATTTATACCCATAATTTAAAAGCATAAAGTTTCCCTGTTATGTAAGATTTGTGATTGTGTGTGTCAGGGGGGAGGGGCAGTTAACTCACACTGCAGAGGATTTAATGGCATAAAGTATTCTACATCCGTATGTCGCCTATGTTCGATAGGTGGTGTTGGATATTAATAATCAGCTATACGATCGACACAATACTAAGCACCTAGCCACCGCAACACACACACACACACACACACACACACACACACACACACACACACACATACA
>JAOTQW010000004.1:5122659-5134173 GCA_026260075.1 Sisor rabdophorus | reverse complement strand
AAATTGCCCATAGGAGTGAATGTGAGTGCGTGTGGTTGTGTTTGTGGCCCTGCGAAGGACTGGCGACCTGTCAGGGGTGTACCTCCTGCCTCTCGCCTAATGTGCGCTGGGTTAGGCTCCAACAGACCACCGTGACCCGAAAAGTTTGGGAATAAGCGGGTATATAAAATGAATGAATGAAAAAACAAATGCCTTTCTAAATATGTTACAAGATATTTAGTCTCGCTGGTCTATAAGAAATTTTAACAAGAAAACAAACTTTTCTGTAATTTTTTTTTAAATGTCAACAAATCAACAAAAAAGTCAACAGAGTTGGGGAACATGCAGTTGCAGATTTTATCAAGAAATGAATGGGCTGATATTCCACATGACCAGAACATGAATTCAGACAAAACAGTTAATTTTATAGTACAGCATTTTAAGATTGTAACTTTGAAATTTCTCTGGTATCAGCCCAGCTTTGTACTGTAACTACAGCCTGTTGCTGATACCAAGGCTCATTTTTGCATACGTACATAGAACATAAATGTTTGCCTGTTGATTATGAGCAATTTAGTTTGGATCTTAGTTTGGGCTACATCACTCTCAACTTTGCCTGATTTTGTCTATTTTAATTTTGCTTTTCACTCCACATTCAGCTAAAAGTTTGACCTCAGAATACTTTCCTATATTACTGAATCTACAACTATGTCGCTGAAAATCTAAATCTCCAATTGGTTTGAAGGGCATTTAAGCTCTGTCTGCCTTCTGTCTTTATATTTTTTCTATCTAGATTTTCAGAATGGAACAGAAGAACTGAAGTAAGTTCAGACTGCTTGCTGTGCACTCTGACTGACCCCACACTTTATCTCCCACTTATTGCACTCAACTTTATGTTGATACTACAGGTTCTTTTGTGTTCAAGCCAGCAACCCTTTGTCATTCAATTTCAGAGGGGGTAAAGGGTTATTTTTAGAGTAACAAAAGGAATTACGATGTGCAATTTATTGTGTATACTATAATTTTTATCATTTGCAAATAGAAACAGTGTAATGCAAACACTTTTTTAGCAGAGTTGTACAAGGCTCATATAAGCCCTAGAGGCAGTTTTCCAGTGATGACCTTGTCTTTGTAGATAGCCATCCGTACAAGAAACTTTGCTGCAGCATGGAATAACCTGATGGTTCATCTGACTGGAGGAAAAATGGCTCCCTAACTGAGCCTGTTTTTTTCTATGGTTTCTTTCTCCATTTTGTCACTAATGGGGTTTTGCTGTTGCCTATGGCTTTGCCAAGACACTTTATATTCATTAAACTGAACTAAGTGATTTTTTAATATTGTCTTATTTAATTTGATTTAATAAAGATGACTTGACCTGACTTAAATCTTTCTGTTATCAAACTATCTCATTAGAATACTATAGACTTTGCTGCTACCATAACGACTTTCCTGCTCATCCTGGGACTCTTACCCCCAAAAATTCTTATGCTGAGAATCTATTTAACATACTTAGTACTATTTGACTTCATGGTATAAAGTATACCGGGATAATGATTTATAATTGCACCCAGATGAAGAAGGATTGCCGGTTAAGGCTGGTTCTGCTCAAGGTTCCTTCCTTGTGTTATTTTAGGTTTCTTCCTTGAGTTCTTTATTACATTGTCCCTGGATTACTCGTTAGGTATTAAAATCTACCTCCAGGTTTCGGTAAAATGTGAGAATGACTACTGTATTTGTAAACCCTAAAACAGTTGAACTTGTAATATGTACACAAGGCAGTTGTGATACAACATTATTCTTGTAGTTTGGTTTGACAAATAAACACACAATTACACAAACATATTACCCCTGTTTAATGGGGTAATCTTGGTATTTATTGAACCTGTAAGGTGTTGCTTCTACTTGTTAGGATTAAAAACTTGATATAAAATAAAAACAAATTGCTTGTTAATTTAAGTGTTAACTTTTGAACGAGCTGATATGGCATAGAGATATTAATTGTCAAGTTATGTGCAAAATATTGCAGTTCCAATAGGAAAAACAAAAACCAGTAGAAACCTAAGACAACAATGCTTAATAAATTATAGTAGCTACTTTATTAATCTAACTATATATAACAGTCACAATGTAATAGTAGCAAATTCCGTTTTGGATCATTTTGGCTTGTGCCTTATTAAGTTTATGCAATAAAACAAATTATCCTGTCATAAGGATGCTAGAAAATAAATCACCAGCAAGCAAAGATGGTTTACCAACTTGACCAGCTTGGTCTGTGGTTTGGCAACTTGGAACTTGTTAGGCAAAGCTACATTTTCCAGCAGGGTTTCCTGAAACTCAAAGTACACTGTATGCGTCATTTACGTATGACCTAATTAAAACCATCTCCGATTGCTGTGTCCTCACCTTCCGAAAAGAACACACTTTGGTTTAGTGAAAGCACATTTGGACAAAAGTGAAAAGATCACTTATCTGCCTTTGCCACAAACCTTCATCCAGCAATATGTGCTCTTTCTTGCTCTCCCTAGTTGAGTTGTGTTCTGAAAGGCTCTTTCATAGAGAGGTACAGTGTGGCTATTCACTGTCGTCAGCTGTAAACAGACGTGCCGCCGATCTGCACCCTCTGCACCGCTAATCAACTAGACGAGTTCCCCCTCAGTTGTTTTTCCTGTTGCTTTCTCACTTTATCACTCGCTCTACTCTGTGCTCTTTCTTTTCTTTTTACTCGGGTATCCCTGCTTTTAACGGTTCTGGAACTCATTGCATAAAACGTTTTATTCCTCCTGTCAGGCCAAACTTGCTTGAGTTTTTAGGCTAACACTAGTGCGAGCGCTGCAGTGCTGCTCTGTATCTAGGTCAGAAAGTGGCTGCTGACAGTTTTGAGATCCTTTTAACTGAATTGTAATGTTCAAGTATAGCTTTGGTTTTGTCATATTGTTTTAATCAGTCTTCGGATTGGTTTAAATATACACTGATGAGGGGCAAACTTGTAACATAAATTACCTAGCAGTATATAAAGAATAAATCAAAGATACATATCAGAGCAAGAGATATGTGACAAAAGGGAAATAATAGAACCCATGCTGCGTAGTGCTTTATAATAACCTTCTGCCATAGTTAAAAGAATATATGATTATATGCTTGCATTATTCATCCACTATTCCCGCTTATTCTCTAATTTGGGCTCACACACAGATGAGCAACCACACAATCACACTCACTTCTATGGGCAGTTTAGAATCAAAAATCAGCCTAATTGTTTTACCAATTGTTGTACCAAAAGCTTGGCTATAACCAACCGATTGTTAGTGAGAAATGTCAAAGGAAAAAAAATGTTCAGACTAGTTCAAGCTAAAAACTAAAATATTTAAGTCTGCAGGAAATTAAAAATAAACACATTTGCCACCATTCTAAATATTACAAAAAACACAGCATGGTCAATTTTACAGCAAATACGATATGACAGCAAGAAAACACTAAAGCTGGACATTTGAGGTTTAGAATGTATTACTTTTTTTCCCCAATCAACAGATTTACAATATAGTCAGGATACATCTGCAGTTCTTTAAAGAGACATTTTTTGTTTTTGAATATCCTTCTGCCACATTGACATTGGACATGTCCCTGAGTGGTTACTGGAATAACCAAAGATGTTTGTGTCCAAAGATAACCAGTAGGTCTTTTTAAATGGTTTGAATGGCAGTGCACTATAAAAAATCTAACTGAATTCTACCCACCACAATCTGCTGGATAAAATCATCTCTTGATCTTATTCTTGAAGTTCTCCATATTATCTGCAGAATCTTTTTAATTTACATATAACATAAGCCAAAGCATTTATCCTCTAACTTTCATATCCCAATTATTTAGAGCAATTTTGGTGGTGACAGAATGGATTATATATATCAGTATTAATAAAATCTGAAGACTAACTTCAACAGTTCTGAGGTGAGGGTTAGATTAGTGGTGAAGACAGGCACTTGTGAGAAAAAACAGATGTGAGGATGTATATGTGGTAATGCCTGTTCACACCAGACCTACTCATTTTTTTTACTTAACCAAAAATCTAGGCAGCTTTTTTTACACCTTGCTTTAGTTTCTGTTCTTGATTCTTTTCACTTTTTAGTATAAAGCTCATCATGTACTTTTGTTTTGCACCCAATTTGATGTCAACTGCAGCAGGCATATAAAAAAAGCATTAGATATAATGCAGCTGGAGAAGCCTAAATTCATTTAAGAAAAATTACAGTTTAAATGCTGATACAGATAAATAAAAAAGAAAAATATACTATTAAACATAACTCAGAGTGTTTGAGGTTGATTAGTTTCCAATAATTTGTGCAGGTGGTGCTATTTTAAACTTACTAATGTGTGCCTTTGAAATGCTTTTCCACTGAGCAGTGTGGTGTGGCAGATTATCTATGATCTCACATTGTTAATAAATTCACTGCTATGCAAATATGTGCAGTACTCAAGTACCCGTGCTGGTACTCACCCAGGAACCATGCAAGTTGAGCCAGGAGGAGGTAAAAATTAATGGGGACTATAAATTAGTAAAAAATAATTCAAACCGAATCCTCCTCATAAATTTCTCAGGCAGATTTTTATTAATACAAACAATTTATGTTTTAGCCTTGAATTTATTCGACTTTGCCCACAGTAAAAAATTATTTTTTTGCTATTCAGCTTAATTACCCATAATACATCCAAAAAGTATTACATCAGACAGGTAATGTTTACCTTAGGGAAAATCCCAAATTCTCCATTTTAAATTAAATGTTTCATACGGCATAGCACTTGCCTAATGTCATACACAAAAATAATAGTGTTGCCCTATTGTACTTATTTAATTATTGGAAACAATTCGTTGCCATAATTCTGTTCCACAAATTTTACTTAAGATATGCCTTATTATATTTTACAAAAATATTCAAAAAAGTATTTTACTGCTTACTATCTTGTAATAATTAAAAAGTTTTATAATATTACATTTGGGCGGCGCGGTGGCATAGTGGTTAGCACGGTCGCCTCACAACAAGAAGGTCCTGGGTTCGAATCACCGGGCTGGGGGTTCCTAAGGTTTTCCCCAGTCCAAAAAATATTAAGTGCAGTTACTTTTTAGTTTACAGTATGTGTCCAAAGGGTTCACTTTATTCCCAAAGTTCTCCAAATTAGGAGCCTCCAGATGCTCCTGTTTTCGGGTACCAGAGGGCTAAAAACATAAAATAATTATAAAATAATTTATTATCCAAACTAATAAATTATTTAAAAACACAATTTACTAGTCAACAAAAATTAAAGAATAAAAAAATAGAAAAACTTTCTAAAACAATTGACGATGATGTAAATTCTGTAAGATATTTTCCTGGAGGTTGTTGGAGTTTGTACTGATTTACCATTCTTTTATTGAGTTTTTGCACCTAAATAAACCTATCTGGCACCAACACTTTGATATCTAATGTGATTTGCATTTGCATTGCATTGCTCCACATGATTGGTTGAATCAATGGAATTATTCAGGTGTATTTGCGTTCCCAACGTATATGGCAAAAACATTATGTACTGTGGCAAAGCAAAGGTTCAAATATTTAGTGATAAATGTCTTGATTAATCCCACTAAACTGTAGCTGTTTAAACAATTTATAAAAAACCTTCTTAGATTTACAGTCCTTTAAATAGCAGGCCACCCAGTTTTTAGCAGTGCACATGCTTGTTTTAAACCTAATGACTCCTATGTAAAATCCTGATTTAAATGATTATGCCTTTAAGAAACAGATAAGAAACAGAATAAGTGAGGCTGATAATTGGAATATTAGTTAGAAGCAGCTGGTAGAAATAGGCTTTCTAAGATGAAAAGATATCTTCGCTAAATGTTGGCATCTACATCAAAGTATTTGCTGTCTTAAGGCTGGTTGTTTTTACATGTTATGAATTAAGCATAAGACTTCTCTAAATTCTCTGAAGATTTCTAGACTTTATTGTATGCGATCTATCAGTGACAGCCATGATGGGTAATTTTACATCGTGACGCAAACACGAAGCTTATCTTTATGGTTTAAATCAGAATAACACTGATTGCTGTGTCACATTTACACTGAAATATTCTTGGTGTTCTGGTGCCTAAATATAAAAATATAAAACCAGAAAACATTCAATTAAACAAATTTTTTTGTGTTTTTAGTGTTACATTAGTGCACGGTGGCGTAGTGGTTAGCACGTTCACCTCACAACAAGAAGGTCCTGGGTCCGAATCCTGGGCACGGGGTCCTTTTGTGCGGAGTTTGCATGTTCTCCCTGCTCCTGTGTGGGTTTTCTCTGGGTACTCGGGGTTCTTCCCAGTCTAAAAACATGTGTATTAGGTTGACTGGTGATTCGAAATTGCCCATAGGAGTGAATATGAATGTAAGTGTGTGTGTGTTTGTGGGGGTGGGGGGGTAGGTCCTGCAATGGATTAGTGTACTGTCCAGGGTGTACCCCTGCCTTTTGCCCTATGTGCGGTTGGATAGGCTTCAGCAGACCCCCGTGACCCTAAGTTCGGGTATAAGTGGGTATAAAGATGAATGAATGAATAAATTAGTGTAAAATTGATTTTAATGGGGCAGTGCGGTGGCATTGTGGTAGCACCGTCACCTCACAACAGGAAGGTCCTGGGTTCTGTGCGGCATTTGCATGTTCTCGTCACGCTTGCGTAGGTTTCCTTCGGGTACTCCGCTTTCCTCCCACAGTACAAAAAAACATGTCGATTAGGTATAGTGAGTCTAAATTGCCCCAGGCATGAATGTGAGTGTGTGTGGTTGTTTTTCTATATCTTGCCCTGCGATGGACTAGCAACCTGTCTAGGGTGTACCCCTGTCTCTCGCCCTATGTGTGCTAGGATAGGCTCCAGCAGATCCCCGTGACCCAAGTCAGGGAATAAGTGGTTAAAGAAGATGAATTGAATGAATGATTTTAATAGGCATAAATGGACCAGAGCAAAATTCCCCCTATTTCAAACTAATAAGGTGCACAATAGCAGCTGTGGTGAGTTGTGTTAATGTGTTGCATATGAAACAGCAAATTGGAGAATTGCTGTTAATGTCAGTGGCGGAAAAGACACTATGGTGTTTTCTGGATATTATTACAGGCCAGTTTTTGATGGATTCACCGATTTTGTGCATTAACTATGTCAGTGTCTGTGAGGAATTATTATCTTTATAGTTAAATACTACAAAGTTTACATCCTTTATCTGGTTTTCCACTTTACACAACTTGGTTACTAAAAAAAGTTATGATCATTATTTTCTACAGTGACAGACAAAAAGCAGCCTTTCAATAGGAGCTTTCTTCACATAACCCCCTGCTTATCCTGGATGTCTCAGGATCTCACTGACACATTATTCTTTAACACTGTTGACATAAGGAGTTATAAAATACATTAAGGAGGTGTTACATAGATAAACATGGATTTGATAGTGTACACCTTAACCAAAATCAAGCTGTTCTTCCGGCACTATACCAAACAAAGATGTTTCAACTGCATGCTAAGCAGACAAAGGCAAAGGCTAACCTGTGAAAGGTAGCATACATTTTTCTAAGCCTGTAGAAAGACCCTCGTAGACAGATTTTGTTGATGTTAAAAGTATGTTCAAATGCAATATATGTTTCAAAGGTTTAATATATGTTTTAAGTTGAGTTTCAAACAAGATATTTAATTAATTTGACTATGGCTGGTTAAGTCTTTAGCAAAATACTTGGATTCCAGGAGGCGCTGCATGGCTCACTGTTAAATGCAATGAATTTCCAGCGATGTTCCTGTCAGCAGGTACTGAACTGGGATTCTGTACAATGTAGGAAAGTGTTAACCAAATTGAAAACAGACCGACGCATGCACAAATTTTTTAACTTCTACAGTTAAAAAGACAGCTAGGAATTTCATCCTAGAATAATTATTTATAATATTTTACAAAATAAGATTACAAATTGCACAAGTCTTATTTACAGAACAATTATAAATCTGATGTCCCTAATGCTTACGGGTATTTTACTTTTAATTGATTAGTTTTGCTCACATTTAATCCTTTTTTTGCAGTTGTTTTAGTACAAGACCCAACATGTTATTAGTTCCTCTTTAAAATTGATTAATTACTCAATAATTTTTTTGAGTTGTATCGCAATTTTATTCAGTACTTGCATCCACTGAGTGCGCCAAATATTTGTTACTGTATGTCTGTGTTCAGATTTGAAGCAGAAATGGTTGTGGTTAATGATAGAATGATAATCTAATGATCTAAATATGTCGTTTAACCAATAATTAACGGTTAACACGGTCACCTCACAACAAGAAGGTCCTGGGTTTGAATCCCGGACACGGGGTCTTTCTATGCGGAGTTTGCAAGTTCTTCCCGTGCTTGCAGGGGTTTCTTCCGGGTACTCCGGTTTCCTCCCACAGTCCAAAAACATGTACATTAGGTTGATACTAAATTGCCCATAGGAGTGAGTGTGAGTGAGTGTGAGTGAGTTTGAGGGAGTGTGAGTGAGTGTTAGTGAGTGTGTGTGTTTGTGTGTGTGTGTGTGGCCCTGCAATGAACTGGTGACTTGTCCTGACTTTCGCACTATGTGCTGGGATAGGCTCCAGCAGACCCCCATGACCCCAAGTTTGGGAACAAGCGGGTATAGAAGATGATTGAATGATATCCAGTTAGATTATATCATGTGTAATTATACTATATGTATACTATATATGCTGTGGTAAAGATGATGCATGTTTTTGAATACAGAGTTAAGCATAGTTTGCTGTCTACATACAACATGTGGGACAAGCACAGAAGATCCAAAACAACAAAAATATAGTTTAAGGAAAAACCTAAAAATACAATTCCTTTATATATACAATGTATGTATGTTTAAAAAAAGCACCCCATAAGCTGTTATATTGAAAGACATATTTGAAGCAACACTGCCTGATCTTGAAGTGATCAGTGACACTTCTCATCATATTGATCTTCTGCAGTGATGGTTCCTTGGCTGGGTTTATTAATGCAGATGTCTGTGGAACAGGTCCATTTTTCAAGTGGCTATTAATGTCTCAGGAAGCTAACTTTGTATGGATGAGTTTGTATGGATGAGTTTGAAGCATATGTGGCAGGATTTCTCTGAAGTTGCCCAGGCATGCTACATGGTTGCCATTTGTTTTGTATCCCTTGCAATACTAAAGCTCCAAATCTTTTTATTGCTGCAAAAAAACTGTTTAAAAAGGTTTGCCTAAATTATGCTTTTATGCTATTATACTTATAGTATTTTTTTTCAGAATAAAAAATGTCTTTTTTAGGGCAGCTGCAAGATTAGCAGTAGTGTCAATAGCAAACTAGAAGGATCTAACCATTCTTTTCCACTCAGTTGCTTGTGCAGTCTCTTGTAATTTCTAAACCTAAATACTGTAACTCACTCTTGGCAGGTCTTACCCTGAGTGCAATTCATCCTCTGCAGATGATTCAAAATGTAGCAGCTGTGTTGTTTTCAACCTACCTGAATTTTCTCACACCACACCACTGTTGCGCTCTCTTCACTTGCTCTCAGTAGCTGCACACAACAGATTTTAAACACTGGTGCTTGCCTACAAAGCCAAAAATGGAGCTGCACCATTCTATCATCAAGCACTTATTAATGCTTGACTAGTACCACCATCCCCTAGGACTCAAAGTTGGTTTCTTTCATGCCTTTTCTTTGTCCTGGCACCAAGATGGTGGAATGAACTTCTGATTATGATCAGAACAGTGGCGTCACTGGCTGTCTGGCACTAGACATATAAATGATAACATGATTAAAAAGAAAAGTATCTATACTACTCCTTATACAGTGTCTGTGGTTGTTACACTTTGTTTTGCGATCAATTGTACCAGTATTAAGCTCCTTAACAATGTGACATAAATGTAATTTTAAATGTGAAACACGAGTAAGACATATTTTTTTAGGATTATCTGCTTTTATTATCTTAGTGATTCCTAAACCTTCTTCTGACATGGCCCCATTTTGCAAAATAAAAAGAATTTAAATAACATTAAATTAGTCTTTCTGCACAACCCTTATTATAAGTATGCACCCCCCAGTGGTCCTCGCCCTTAGTTTAATTCTGGTCAGACATTTTCAACTAGTCACAGATTTTATTATGGCTTAGCCTAGAATGTTATTCTAGATTATCCATACCACATCTGGAGAAGTGGTATTGCAGTCGTTAATGTGTTTGACTCCTAATTAGAAGATCTGGGTTTGATTGACCAGCACCACAAGGCCCTTAACACTGAATTGCTTAGTTGTGTAAGACATAAATGTAAGCCCCTTCCTATTTGAAATATCTTATAGTTTATGGCTTACCTAATAGATTTTAGAAAGGGTAAATGTATTTAATAAACAGAAATCATATAAACAACTAAAACTCCAATGCCTTATATACGACTGGGATAAGGCTCCGTACAAGTGGAGGTTTGGCCAAAGCCTGGAATGCACTTTAAAAATTGACATTTTCAGGAAAGTAATGTCTGTCTTTGGTGGACTTCTCAAAACAGATCCCCAAAAGACAATTTTTTTCTTTTTTTCTTTCCTATCCAAATTTAGATACATATGCATTTATATAATATAAGGCATGTACTTATAAAGTTGCTTATTAGATTTTTATGCAAATATTTCTCACACAGCTAAACAATGGCTGTTTCTGTTTTGAGTTATTTTTTCTTAAATAGTAAGGATCAGCAGAGTAATATTTTTATTTGTTTTTGATAAGTGCTGACATAAATTCTCATGCTCTTTCTATACTGTCTTTGTTAATCTTGTATTCTTTGTACTTCTTTGAATTTTGAACTGACTGGCTGTAACTGGTGAAAAGAAAAGCATTCTAGGTTACATAAGGTTCCATAGCTGCCAGGACTGTCTTGATTTTATTGGGCGTAGCTCTTTTTAAAAGAATCGAGACATTCTTCTGGGCAAAGCAGCGCCTTTCACATCTCATCTTTGCAACAAGGATTTGTGCCATGGATGTCGACTCAGCGCTTGGCTCTGTGGTTTGACAAAGACAATGCAACCATAGTTTCCTAATTGAGAACTCAACTGAAACGTAGAGCATGGTGGAGTATAAAATAGACGCACCTGCGCTTGCTGTTGTAAATGCCAGTAACCTCGTGTAATGAGTTTGCAAAGCTGGGTTATATAAAACGGCTTCACTGCCTCTGTTTCTACCTGTTATCAACGAAGCATGGCAAAAGCTTGACTGTGAAAAAGTGGTCATCTGTCGCTCGTCTGTGTTCGAAAAAGTCAAACAGAGTAAAATCTCTAAATGCATAATTTTTTTAAACTTTTAAATTTAAGGCTTATTCCTATCTATGCATTTCAGTTTCTAATGCTAAGTTTTTATTTTAAGTACACATTCATTCATTCATTCATTCATCTTCCATACCCGCTGAACTTTTTGGGTTCACAAAGGTCTGCTGGAGTCTATCGCAGCACACATTAGACAAGAGGCAGAGGGTACACCCTGGACAGATCGCCAGTCCATCGCAGGGCCACACA
>JAOTQW010000004.1:5105788-5118055 GCA_026260075.1 Sisor rabdophorus | reverse complement strand
TCCAAAAACATGTGCATTAGGTTGATTATTGACTCTAAATTGCCCATAGGAGTGAGTGGAAGTGCGTGTGGTTGTGTGTGTGTGGCCCTGTCCAGGGTGTACCCCTGCCTCTTGCCCTATGTGTGCCGGGATAGACTACAGTAGACCCTGTGACAACTGTCCAACTTAAAAAAAAACAAACTTGCAGTGCTCCACTCACATACTGCTACATACTGCGCTGACATTAAAACTGGTCATCTACAGTGGAGATATGTATATGAAAGAGAAATACATTTTTTGAAGTATATAAGTATATTTTAAAAGAGTAATACATTAAACCTGATGTTTAATGTTTTATTTCTATTTACAGGCGGAATCAAGCCAGTCTCAGAGCGCATATTTCTTGCCTGAGTTTGCTCTCTCTCCACAAGGAAGTTTTCTGGAGGACACAACAGGAGAGCAGTATCTAACGTATCGCTATGATGATCAGGTGAGCATTAGAGTATGTAAGCAATGGGATGCTGCCTTACACAAATACACAGTTAAAAGCTAGTGTTTAACAATAATGACTTCACAAAGCCAAGGGTTTACATTTCACTGTATAATATTGTATAGAGGGCAGCGCAGTGGCGCAGTGGTTAGCACGGTCGCCTCACAACAAGAGTTTTCAGGATCTCTCTGTTGTACTCTGGTTGTAACCACCCATGTACCCTGGGTTTCCTTCCACAGTTCAAAAACATGTATATTAGGTTGATTGGTGACTCTAAATAGCTCGTAGGAGTGAGTGAGTATGTGTGTGTGGTTGTTTGTCTGTGTGTGGCCCTGCGATCTATTGGCAACCTGTCCAGGGTGTACCCCTGCCTCACGCCCTATGTTTGGCTGGGATAGGCTCCAGCAGACCTCTGTGACCCTGAATTAAGGAATAAGTGGGTATAGAAGATGAATGAATAAATAAATGAATATTGTATAATGAAAAATACTTGCATGTGGAAATAATTGTTCTGGAAATTTTATAATATGGAGTCATGTAATTTAAGCAACGTAATATAAAAATTATAAAGGAGAAAATTATGAACTTTGGTGCGCGGTGGCCTAGTGGTTAGCCTTACAAAAAAGATCCCAAATTCGATTCCCAGGCAAGGGGTCTTTCTATGCATGTTCTTCCCGTGCTTTCGTGGATTTACTCCTGTTTCCTCCCAAAGTTCCTCCAACAGTACATTAGGTTGATTGAGGATTCTAAATTGCCCATGGAAGTGAGTGTATGTGGTGCTTCGTCTATGTGTGGCCTTGCGATAGTCTGGCGAGCTGTCCAGGGTGTAGCCCTGCCTCTCACCCCATGTGCGCTGGGATAAGCTCCAGCACACCCCTGTAAACCCGAGTTAGGGAACACACTGGTATAGAATCCCTACAGATGCAAGTGACTAAAATGACCTTTAAAACTATAAATGGATTCTGATTTCTCATTTCTAATATTCAGTGCAACATATAACAATATCCATGCTTACGTGATACTGCTTAGTTATTCTACATCAATTTTAAAAATGTCATGGCTAAAGTAAACATCAAACTTAACACTAAGTGGTTATAACTAGATTATGGTTAAGGTCTATATGCTTAATGCATATCTGAAATATCTGGCACATTGTTTAGTGTATAGGATTGGACAGGGAAGATCTTTCGTTTCATGGGCATAAAAAATATAATTGCATATAATAACACAGCTTTCTGTAGCCCTCTTTATAAGGCAAGTCCTGGTATGCCAAACTTTGCTGGCTGTTATCCAACTCTGTCGTGAAGGTTATTAATGCACGGATGCTGTGTGCCCCTTTCAAAGCTGTTTTGGGGTTTGTTATGGAGACAATGTTTCTACCACAGTTGTTGGAGAGATCTGCATGTGCTAAGAGCCTTTCCAGGGTTGATTCAGGGTAAAGGTGTAATATATTGACGTTTACGTGAACTGTTTCTGGAGAATTGGTGGCATGGCATTGACGTTCTTACCATTATAACAAACAATAAATGTAATCTAATGGCGTGTAAGTGTTTTAGCATACACCACTTGACACTGTGCATTTAAAAAGTGTCTCTGGGTTGTGTGTGCTTACAGAGGCTTCGCACTGTAACTAACACCGCTCTTTATGTCCGGTTGAGGAACCGTTTCGATAATTACTACCTTAAATAGATTTCAGATCAGAAAAATCTGCTTTGGAGATTTGTCCTGAAAAAAACAAATTACTCATGGCCCCCTTGGTTACTTTCTGGCCTATATAATAAAAAAAGTAACAACCAAACCTGGGCAGTGCATGTGCTGTAATTTATGTCCAACAAATGTTGCAGTCACAGTACATTTGCACAGCATGATTTCCACTTGAAATATACAAAAAACTTATGATAAAATGTATTCCAAAATAATTGTTTATCCACAACACCATATTCGTAGGTACCATAATTGTAGGATGTATAGAATAAACAGACCAAAAGTGAAAATCTTATTTCACATAGTGTATGAGAGAAATGTACACCAGCTTCCACATGCTTTTCCCCCAGTGAGTCACCAGACTGTGGGACCTCCTTCTTCAAACACATCAAAATTTTCCTGGAGCTTTGGATTTAGTTGGTCTACAGAGTACTGACTTGAGAGTAAGTCACTACCCTGTGGACCAGCTTCATCCAAAGTACTAGGAATACTTTGACAGGACAGGGGGTGAAATAAGTCTCTTTCGCAGCAGATCTCATATATCAGTAATATCAAAATGTCCATCATATAATATCTACAGTATGATATCCAAGGCATATTCACAACAACAGCAGGAAGTTTAACTAATAGATAAAGCACATGTTTTCCTCAGACACCTTTCTTGCCAGTCTCTTGCATGGATGACTGCATGAGACACATGCATACGATGGGGTATTCATAGTAGTCCTTCTTCCAGAAGATTTCTTCACAGTGTGTCTGACATGCGCTACTGCCTGCATTGCATTTTTGATCCTAGCCAGCTGTGCCTTCTTGGCTTTTGCTATCACACTAGCGCCAATGTTTCCACATAATACAAGCAGAGGATAATGCAGAAATGGATCATATGGCAGAAGAAAAAACAACACGCCTTGGGTCTGAGTATAGGCAGGGCAGCATTTAAAAAAATGATTTTTGGTGGATTGTTAAAGGGGGGAATTTGTGGTTGTCTGATGAGCAACCGTAAATAAGTGAAAATTGGAGGCAGCATGTGAAGGTTAATACCAGGCATCGGGATGGCTACTGTAGTTTGTGGCCACAGTGGCAGTGGATATGAAAGGTTATCTGCCGTCTGTTCAGTCATTGACATTTTGATGTATTGTGTTAAAAAATAAAACAAAATCAGGTTAAGGGTGAGAAAATGTATAGCCTGAATTTGAGGGATTGCCTGTTCCATGTCACTAAGGACTCTTTAACGGTGCAGAAAACTGTTACTTAATCATCTAAAATGAGCTGTAATCTTTAGAGAATAATTCATTTTGGCTTAGAGTTAGTGAGGAGTGATATACATTGCTATTATTCATGACTTCAATGCTGTAGCTTAAATTTCATGCAATTAATTTTTTTTTTTGACAAGATTTTTAAAACCTTTTTTTTTATTCTCTGCATTTATATCGAGTGTGTCGGGTAAAGGTTACAAAACTTGTCATTACATTGTTATGTACATATATGCTAATATTTTGAGCAACATTAAATTCGCCAAAAGTATAAATAATTAATATAAAATTAATTTAATGTTATTTATATAGTGCTTTTAACAACAGACATTGTCCCAAAGCAGCTTTACACAAAATGCAAAAAAAAAAGTAAAAAGTACAAGTTTGTCCTTAATGAGCTGGAGGCAAAGTCACCCATGCCTGTTATAAAAAAAACACTGTTTTTTAAAATATATGAAAATCCAGCTAATACTCAAAGAAATTTAATTAGTAGATTAGATCTAAATAAGATCTAATACTGAGATTTAATTAGTATTCCTTAGAAGTATAAAATCGTTATTGTGCTTGCACCCGGAAATTTTTTAATATGCATTTCTTCATTATTATCTAGTAATATCTAATCTTTCTCCATACAATACAAAATGGAGTCTTCAAACAATGAGGATGATTTTGTTTTCCTTTTGCTTCTTAAAAAACTATAAATATATCAAAATATTGGGCCCACCCAATCCTTAGATTGCACAAAGGAAAAGAAGAATCCCGCTTCCTTAATAAATCTTTTCTTGTTTTGCATGAAAACTTCATTTCAGGATGTCGGCAGCATAACTCAACAGTTTGCAGGCAATAATGTAGCCACATATTAAATCAATAGGCCACCAATTTTTGTAAACCAATTGATCTTGAAAATAGGGACTGTCAGTGTCACAGATACACCAAACTGCAGAATCTAAAAGTTGTGCACTGACAATTAAAACGATAATATGTCACCATTCTGGATTGTGGCTTCTGCTTGTAAGGTAACTCTGAATAGTTGAAACACATTTTAAAATGCTTGCTATAGATGCAAAAATGAAAAATATTTTTTTGAATTTCATAGGCAGTGTTCTTGTTATAAAACAAGATTGTTTTATTGAGATTCTGTAAAGAAAGTTAAGATTAATGGCATAAGAAGCACTAAATCCATCCAATATTTTTAATTGATTTAAGAATTTATTTTTGCCTTCAAAGGACTTGCTATCAATATTATTTCTTACCAAAGGTCCTAAAGTGGATTATTTTTCTTTTATTAGACATTTGACACTGACTATGTTATTGTTTTTTTCGCTTTCTTTCATTTTATAAGTTGGAACAGGCTGTGATAAATTGCTAAGCGAAGAGTTGTTATGTAATGTGAAGCTTCCAATTGTCCTCTATTAAAGTTCCAGACATTCTCAGACGCTACTTATGATTTGATTCCATTAACTGGCAGCTAATGTTCACTCTGCCCTCTTCTGCCATAAGTCTCTTGATCTATTTTTACAACTCGGTTTCCATGTATCTTGTATGCCGTCTCTGGGCTCTTGACTCACTATTTTGGCAGCCAAAGAGGATGTGTGTAACACAGTGACCATTTCATCCCTGTCACACTTTATATTTACTTTAGGAAGCGTATAACTTCCTATTTGGTAAATCTGTGGAAATGTCTGATGAGGCTTGAAGGAATAGAGTGGTAGTGGTAAAGTAAGTTTCAGGGAAGAAAGTAGCTGCCACCGTGCCCCCAAACAAGTAAAATATAGAAATCTTTGTTTAAATTGTAGTTAAATAATTGAAGTTGTTTTCCTTTATTGTAATAATATTTTACCTGCTTATTTGTTTGATGAACCACTGTGGACTGAGTGTTGAAAAAGTGCAATTTCATTAAAGATCTGGACTAAAATGATTAACCTAAAACAGCTAATTAAAACATGAAACCCAATCTTGACAATTTGTCAACAGATGATAAAAAAAATTATTATATGGTAATATTTTAGGTTTGAAATTAAAAATTTTTAAAAATTATTAAAAATTAAGATGTCAACAAATGTATCTGTTTAAAATAGATAAAATACTGTATTAAAATGGTTTAACAGTTGAAAGTTGAACAGATCAGATCAGAACAGTGTTTTTTGTGCCAAGAAAATATTTGTAATCATATTAAGTGAAAGTTTCCACTTAAGTTTAATGAGGGGAAAAACATCTGTAATTTTCTCTCATTGCACACTTAAAAATAAGTTACAATCAAAAAGTATTAAATCATAATGATTACATTGGAATTTTTATATTTGCAGTAAAGTTAGGAGGCATGCAAAAACACCTTAGAGCAACTGCACACCATCCACACATATTTGATGATAGACTTCTATTACTTGCCATATTACCCTGATTAGTGTAGTGTAGAAATAAAGAGGTAAAAATCAGTCCAATGTTCTGGCTGAGTAAAAAATCTTTTTACAGTTTTTAAACCTAATTTACTTTTACAATTTAACGGTGCTTGGTGGCCAGAATCATTTAATAAACATCAAATAGTGGACTGGAAATGAACATTATATTGAGGTTTCCATGTCATCCGACAACACACAGACACACGCAAAATTTAGTTTCCTCCGTGTCCACAAAGACGTTCCACCTGCCATCAAAGAAGGTTAAAAGCTGCAAAATAGGGCCTTATTGTAAATTACCCCACCCACGTTCACATTTCCCCTAAGGTGGGGCTAGTTTCATGCACTCTCTCAGCAGGCCTGGATCGGTGCATGTGTTAGTGGCTGTCATGACAGAGCACAGATGTACAAATAGCCACGTGCACTCTTTGAATCCTGCTTATATAAAACTGATCGAGTGTGACATGTGGTTTTACCACAGGGTCCTTTTTGGATCACTGCCCATTTGGGTTGCAGAAAATTAGAAAAAACAAAGTAGACAGCTTCTGAGGTCTTTAGCAAGCAACATCTGGACCTGCTGTAGGTTCTAGCAAAATGTGGAGAGAAATGATTATTTTTTACTGTTTTCACTCATATACACAGACATGTATAGAAACAATTGCTTAATAACTGGACAATATAAACTAACTAAGAAGCCTTTTATTATTTTTTTATTTTTGGAAAGATGTGCATAATTAGATTTTTAACAAAGTTACAGATGTTCCTATAACTCTTATAAGCTTATAAGGTGCATTTTCATTTATTGTAATTACATATAAATCTATTTTAAAGTAGTGACATGTGTCACGGTATATTATACAATTCTGGTGGTTAAAAGTCTTTTTGCATTTCACCAGCAGTTATTTAGTTGAGTGGTCTAAAGGTATTTATTTCTATTTATATATTTTGTGGATAGTATAGGACTACAAAATGTGGTCCGAACATACTGACCTGCTTTCCTTCTTGCCTTTTAACATTTAGATACATGTGCATACCTTTGGACACCTTGTAAATGCAGACAGGATGTGTTATTAACACAGTCACAAACCGTAAAAAAAAATCTGGATCAAAAACCAAATGAATGTCTGTGTTAGATTTCCACACTGGCGTCCACTACAGTAATCAAAGGGTCTGAAAGCTGTGGTTGCAGTATTTCTTTTGGACAGCAAGCAATATGGTGTAATTCTATTTTTCTAATTTATAGTAACACGTCGCTATTTGTGTGCCTTTATGAATTAGCTCAACTTCAGCAGCAACGTGTAACTGGGTACAATTTTATTGTTCGATATTTTAGTAATGTTACTAACTGTTCTATAACATTTTCTCACATGAGAATGACACATGATGCAATATTGTCTGACGATCCAGTCTGTTTGTGTTCATGCTTTCAGGATACATGGCTTTACATGGAGTTTTGCAAGAAGGGTGGGACGTACACTTTTAATGCTCTCATGATACAGTTAGCATTTTCCAAGATGTCTAAAAGCACCTATAAATCTTCAACTACATAAAATGCAGTACCAATCAAATTTATGTTTGTATTATACTGGTTAATAAAATTTTTTGAAATGAAATTGAAAAGAAAAGCACATCTTAGTTTACTCAATAGGATTGCACAGGTGCCTCACAGCAAGAAGACCTGGGGTTGATTCCTTCATAGGGCTTTTCTGTGTAGAGTTTGCATGTTCTCCCCGTTTTCTTCAGGGACACATATTTCCTAAGTGTATGTGACGATGTAATGGACTGGTGACCTGTTGAGGGTATAACTTCTTTTGTCCTTTAGAAAGCTGGAAAGGGCTCCAGCAGACCCCATTAGCCTCAATTAAAGTATAAGCGGGTATAGAAGATGAATGAATGAATCTACAAATAAAAAAAATAGAATCATTGTGAATGTTGGACATATTTATGAAGCTCTTTTTAAGAACAATAAAATGTCTGTAATGAGATAAAACCATGGAGAGGTATTGAAAGTACAGTGTAGTACAAAAAAATTAAACTGTACCCATATGTCTTGTGTGTGACACACACACACACACACACACACACATACAAACGCATGCCCCCCCCCACACACACACACAAACCAAATGTACAGGGCGGAAAAAAGATAAACCAGAGGAAACAAGAAGCTGTGAATATAAGTGTGATGACATACTGGGCTAAAGTAGAAATGGCACAATTTCCATCCATAGTCTGAAAATATGGAGCATAGCAGGGCTGAAAAAAATTGTTGGATAAAGAAATGCCTAAGGAAACGTGACCACAAAGACTGATTAGCATGACAGACTCTCAGAACTAAATCGTGTATGTTCTATAAACACTTTTTTAGTAGGTGCTGTAGGAGAAAATGATGCAGGTGTTGATGATCTTGATGAAAATGGTTATTACAGCATAGCAGTGTCAAAATACAGCAAAAACCCATTTTGAAAGTATTCGTCAGTGCTGGGGAGTCAGTCATACTTCCTCAGACATTTTATACAATAACCTTCGTTTGTAAGTAAAATGGATATTTGTTCTGAATGTGAACTGGGTATATGAGTTATGCATTCTATAAATGGCTTGGGGATAACATCCATCTGAAAGGATGTCTGTGTATAGTAATTATATGTGGTGGCGTAGTCGTTAGCATGGTCAACTCACAGCAAGGAGGTCCTGGGTTCGATTCCTGTGCAAGGGGTTGTTCTGTTTTCTAGTTTGCATGTTCTCACTGTGCTTTTGTGGGTTTACTCAAGGTACTCCGGTTTTCTCCCACAGTTCAGAACCTACATTTGATTAGTGATTCTAAATTGCCCATAGGAGTGAGTGAGTGTGTGTGGCCTCCAGATGATAAATGAATGAATAAATGAATTAATAAATGAATTAATTGTTACAGGTATTAAGCACACAAATGGTCGGATTATACTACTAATTTAGGTAATAATCAAGTTTAGAAAATAAACCATTAAACAATGATGGTTCTTAATTTCCTACTGCTGTTCCCAACCCTATAACAGATTTAAAATCATTTAATTTGATATGATATAAAGATTTACTATGATCATTGTAAAGCATGTTGTAAATTAAAGTGAAACCGGATTCAGGCTGTTTGTAGTGTTTTATCTAATAAAAAAAATCTGTACAAATATCGGCGACCTGTCCAGGGTGTACCCCGCTGGGATAGCAGACCGCCGTGACCCAGAGTTAGGGAATAAGCGGGTAGAGAAGATGAATAAATGAATGAATATCTGTCCAAACACCAGTCTGTAGCCAATCCCTCCTCATGCAGTCCCCATAAACATTGGATCCTTTATTTCATAAACAAAGGTGGTAAAAAAAGTGGTTTCTGACTTTTACTGTACTTTATACTGCACTGTGCAGTTACAGTGTAGTTTAGCACAACAGATCTTTTCACTCTAGGCTTGTAAAAGTCTTTTATTTATGAATTTGGGCTCAATTAATTTCTCTCTTATTTTTCTAACAATTTTTTTTTCTAAGAGTTCTCCTTTTATTCATGATGCAGGTGATCCTGTTAGTCTTTTAGGCTTCAGTGGTGTTGATCCGTTCAGGAGGCCAATCCCAAACATTTGGATCCACTTAGTACAGAGACCTGCAGCAGCTGTACACCTGTTGTGTCATTTCATCACGTCCAAGTTCTCCAACGGTCATAAATTATATAGCGGCCACAGGGGATCACATGTGTCGACTCACTTATGTGTATATAAGCGTACAAACGCATGTGTGCATTAACTCCTAGTCCCAATACACTAATGACATGAAACAAATTGACATCTTGCCGTATTTTGTCTTTTCGAATTCTTTTGTGTTGAACAGAATTAACATCAACATGCAGTCAAGAAAATTTTGCTTGGAATACTGAAGAGTTTCGAAGTGATTCTTTTATCTTTTCTTTTAAAAAGTTATGCTGATTTTTTGGCAATAGCCATCAGTAGGTTTCTTTAAGAAAGTGGAAGAAGTGATAGTCTGGGGTTAAAGTGTTGCAAATTGAAAAATCAGGGTTGGATCCCCAGTGCCACTAAGTTGTTACCGATGGGCCCTGGTGTAGGGCATTTAACTCCAATCTGTTGGTATAAATAAAAAAAAAAAAGGAAGTCACTCTGGGAAGGAGGGTGTCTGCTAAATGCTACAAATTTAAAATGTACACTAGCTTTTTTTTCTTAAAATATGTTCTTGAATAGGGCGGCGCGTGGCGTAGTGATTAGCACGGTTGCCTCATAACAGGAAGGTCCTGGGTTCGGAACCTGGGCACTTTCTGTGCAGAGTTTGCATGCTCTTCCCGCGCTTGAGTGGGTTTCCACTGTGTCCTCCCGTTTCCTCCTGAAGTCCAAAAACATGTGCATTAGGTTGATTGGTGATTCTAAATTGCCCATAGGAGTGAATGTAATTGCATGTGGTTGTGTGTGTCTGTCTGCACCCCCTGCCTCTCTCCCATGTGCGCTTGGATAGGCTCCAGCAGACCCCGTGAACACAGAGTTCGGGAATAAGCGGGTATAGAAGATGAATAAATTAATGTATTCAATGTATTTACTAGGTTTCTGTCTCAGTTTTTAGGAAAAATATGTCTCTGTCACATTTCTTGGCTTTCATAACTCAAATATCTTTTTAATTCTTAAGCATTTTCCAGACCAGTGTTAATATATTACTATTGTATCAGTATTGAGAAGCTCATCAATCAATTTTTAAGCACTTTGTACGTCGCTCTGAATAAGAGCGTCTGCTAAATGCTGTAAATGTAAATTTAAATGTAAATGTAATATGCTGGTCACAAGAATTTGCTTATTTAATATTTGTCGCCTGGGGATGCTTTGTACACATTAGCAATGTCATGCTGAAAAAGTATATGGAAGTAACTTTTAACGCTACAGCTTTTAAAGACATCGAAGACAACAGTGTTTTTCAGCTTTGTGATAATAGTCTAAGGAAAGCACAGGTATGGGTGTGCTGGTGTTCCAATACTAAAAAAAATTTAATTCAGTTATTATACTAGCATCTGATTTTTTGTCCTGAATATGCCCTCTTCTTCTTCTCATTGTGAATGCAGGGAAAATCTGGATGCATCTCAAATCGATAGGTCTGTAAGGGATCATATTAGAATAATACTGTTTAGAGAGGAAAGAAATGCAAGACTGCACAACATTGTGTGTTATAGGCCAGAGCAGTCTCTTCAGAGTTCAGTGTGCTTAAAACTGGCAAGGTTTAACGAAGAGAGTTTTTTTTTTTTGCTAACATTTGGATTGTGTTAAAGCACGTGAATATCGCTCTGAGGTTTTGGGCTTCAACATAGGCTAAAAGGCAAGCATAAATTAAGTGATGTCCGCAGAAGGAGCTTAGCGAGAGCAAAAAATGTAACTCATGTGAAAGCTATTACCTGTTAAATCCAATGAGGAAGGTCAGAGCTGGACACACACATGCATACAGCTCCTTTAAACCACATACTATATCTTAGCACTCACACCAGAGTGAGTAAGAAAGAGAGAGAGGGTTGTAGGGGGCATGATTCACTACAGTTTAATCTGTGAGTCAGAGAAAAAGGACATGTCTGTCTACAGTGAGCAATTAAAACATGTGCAGGCCCAAAGGAATTAAACACCAGTAAAGCAGAGGAAAGCAAGCAGAAAGAACACCTGCACGCAATCCCCTTGTTTGATGGGTTTATTGCCAGTGAAAGAACATTTTTCTCTCTCCTGATCTTTTTTCTCCCACAAACAAAAGTTCTGGAATATTTTTGCATGCATAATTCCTCTGTAATTAAAGAAAATACTTTTGTTTCTATTTTTTTCCTAAAAGCTTTAATCAGCCAAAATATATTTAGTGTCCAACATCATCTTTGGTTTTAAAGCCAGAAAGCCAACAATGCTAAAAGTAATGCCAATCTCTCCAAACCATAACCTCTTTCAGAAACCACTTCCAGTTGCTCAGTGCCGTCACGCAGACTGATCATGTGATAAGCTATAAACATGACAAAATCTTGTAGATTTAGGAAAACAGCCATGTTGGACATTGTAAAGATCTTTCCTAAAATTTTGATTCCAATTTCCACACTCTATAAACATGTCTTAGGCATATCATTATGCAGCCTATCATACCACATGATTTTGCATATGATGTTCTAATACATACAAGACAAACTGAATTTGGATCAGTTACAGAACTCAAGCCAAGATAATGGTTCAGACAGGATCTACAGAAGATTCACTAAAAAGCAAATATCTGCACGATCCGATTAAATCAAGTGAAGTCAGCTTGGGCGGCGCGGTGGCGCAGTGGTTAGCACGGTCACCTTAAAACAAGAAGGTCCTGGGTTCGAATCCCGTTCGCGGGGTCTTTCTTTGCAGAGTTTGCATGTTCTCTTCGTGCTTGCGTGGGTTTCCTCTGAGTACTCCGGTTTCCTCCCACAGTCCAAAAACAT
>JAOTQW010000004.1:4977932-4989165 GCA_026260075.1 Sisor rabdophorus | reverse complement strand
CATTACCCTTCTTAGCCAAAATCGAGTCTGGATTAAAGGTGCAGTAAGACATCTTACTGTAGCCATCCGAACACACCACCCACAAGCATAAATGCGCACAGACTAGTCAACCGGACACATTATTATTACTACATCATTTGTCATTTAATGGTGAGACATCTCTGTAGAACAGTACTAAAGTACCAACTATCCGAGTGCAGGGTCAGCTATGGTACAGCCCCGTTGGAGCAAGAAGGGCCAGACAGTGGCGGAGCTGTCTGTGAACCCAGGTCTGCTATGGAGATCTGAGAAGACTTTCAAGCAGCAAAATGTTGTTGAAGACAGTCACCTGCTTTCCCTGAATATGGATGTTTACTGGTTTAGTAGTTACTGGATAATGTCAGTTATCAGTCAGTAATATAAATGATCATTAATTAATTAACACATAGGGCGGTGTAGTGGTTAGCACAGTCGCCTCACAGCAAGAATGTCCCGGGTTCGATGACCGGGCAAAGGGGCCTTTCCATGCAGAGTTTGCATGTTTACTTGCTTGTTTACTCTGGGTTCTCTGGTTTCCTTTGAGTGCGTGTAAGTGTTTTGTTCGTATGTGTAATCCTGCGATGGACTGGCAAACCCGTCCGGGGTGTACCCCTTGCCTTTTGCCGTGGCCCAGAGTTAGGAAGTAAGCGTTTTTTAAAGATAAATGAATGAATCATTAGCACCTTCATTAGGTTAGTCGTCAGCTAGAATTGTTTATTGTTAAAGTTTTATTAGTCAAATCAAGAATTAATGATCAAGATTATTGTATAACTCTATTTGATTCATGTTTAATTTGATTAATGATCTACTTACACAAAAAAATATATGAACTCAGCAGCTTGGGACTTCACATCATGCCTTTCCAGTACTAAGGATAAAAATAACTGACAGGTTTGTTTGTATTGATTTTAAATCAGAGCATTTCAGCAGTTTCAGAGTGAGTCTGTTGATCTTTTAGCTCCCTTGATGGACAACCATCTCAGCTTTGTGTTTTGCTTTCCTGGTCATCCAGTGCTGCGCTTTGGCTGTGAAATCCGATCCTCAATCTGTCATAGCCAGCCTGTCGAGTAATGCCCAACGGTCCTCTTCTGACCTCCGTGGTGCATACGGCTAATGGAGCTAATCTAGCAGAGCAGAGGGTTTAAGACAAATCCTTCAGATAAAGCTGCTGCTCCATCTGATAACACTCTGAACTCATGCCGTTCCTCTCCCTGCTTTAACATGCATTAAGGGTCTTAATCTCATTAGCGAGAGTACAAAGTTTTACATTGTGCTGTTTAAAGGAATCTCCAACATCTTATTGGTTGCAGAGGAGATTTTATATGTATGCATTAAGCGGCTATCTCTACAGACGGCCATCGGAGGGTTGTCAGTAATTAAATACAAGCTGTCGGGATACTAACGATATGAAAAGGGCCTGTTTATGCTGTAAATGCTGCTCGATTTAGATTAAGCGAATGGCATATAAAGTAAATTTAAACGCACAGCAGTAACGCAGGTCTGAATAGCTACTACAGAAAATAAAGAAATCAATCCAGGGCCATTCTAAAACTATACGACATTTTTGGCTATATAAAGTTTTTGACTATAATATCGGAACAGCGAGACAAATTGTGTTGTTTCCGCTCCAAACATTGGATGTAAAATAATTTCAGCTTTAATTATGTCATATTTAGTTCTCAACATTGCTGTGGACTGTGAACATAAGGGAATTGGTATTGCAATGGTTAAGGTGTTGGTACTGCTGATTGACAAATTAGGGTTCAATTTTTAACACCACCAAGTTGCCACAGTTTGAGATAAACGTTAGTCGCCTTGGATAATAGTAATTCTACCAAATGCTGCATGGCACCTTTCATGACAAACTTGATTTTTAGGTATTGGGACAGACATTCTTAAAGGAGAAAAGTATATTATTTAACTGCCTAGTCCTTGTTCACAGTCCCATACAGAAGGAAAAACATTTTGTTTGGTTATCTGATGTGAAGAAAAAAAAAGCATTTAAAAAGACATTTCAATTCTAACACTATTTTTTTATTCTTAATTCATAAATTATCACCGAGACTAATCTCTAATTTGCTGCATCTATGCAAGATGTATGATGTATGCAATAGAGTACGTTTTTATAAATATTACATTTTTTGAAGAATGTGAAGGGTCTATAAACCCCTTGTGTTAGATTTTCTATACTAAGTGTGCATTTCTAGTAGGCATGTGTCGCGAATCAGTTACAGTATCTACCCCCAGTCAGACTACACAATAACGTCATTGTTCACTCAATGGCGAGCGGAATAATCCAGAGGTCCCCTGTGAGAAGCTCAGTTTTCCCCATGTGTGTCACCGTCACTTAGCTTTCTGGGTGGAAATGCAAAGCAAGAAGTCATTTAGGATGTGGGTTAGTTTATAGGCAGGCCAGATCGTAAAGCCTCATGTTTTTCATGATTATCATGATTCACACTGAGTGTGTTATAAAACGTGAAAAAAGGAAATATATTTATATTCTGTCACCCGCTGTGAGCTCGGTGATCAGTGGGCACTGATTCCGCTGCTCTGAGACGGCAGGAGAAAAGACACTCCCTACAAAGATCTCTATCTGCTCTAACACAAAGAAAGCAGGCAGTGAGATAGCAGTTGAAGGAGCTGAGAGGGAGGAGGAGGATGGGGAAGGCCTTCTCCGCACACTTAGTCATTGTATGTAATTTGATGAGCTAGCACAAAGCACGTTAAGCCCATTAGCTGAGAGGGAGGGCTGTGCACGCTGATTGATAACACACCATTATAAGGATCGATGGGTGGACCAGGTGGACACCAGAAGGACAAAGGAACCCAAGCTGCACAAAAGCCTAATGAGGCCAGCAGAGTTCAAGTTTACTCACAGCTTAAACGGCTAGTTTATCAGCAACGTTATGAGATCTGTCTCTCTTCTACTTCTGCGAACAGATCTACAAGCACCTGACACGCCCAGGTAGCCCTGCTAGCTTTTTGTTTGCTGATACTGGTTTGCTATAGCTGGTTGTAGTGAATTACAGAACAGGATTGATCATAAAAATGTCAAGTGGATTAGGTGGAAAAAAAACATATGAATAAGAAAGAGACTGACGTTAAAACCACTGCGAAAGAAGATCTGAGGAATATCTGCTGGTCCATATGAACAATATTTTAAAACAGATTTAAGTTTAGAGAAAAATCAATTATATCAAAATAGTATAATGAGTAATAAATATATTTTCTGTTAATAAATCTTACATTTCTGGCATTTGGAAGATCTGCTTATCTTATGAGGGTCAAGGGCCCAACAATGGCAACCTGGTGCTGCCGGGAATTGAAGCCATCATCCTGCTAACAACAGTCCAAAACCCTAAGCGCTAAACTATATCTTTTAAATCTTTACAAGTAACATTTTACGAGTTTGTGTCCATGGATATGTGTATATAAGAGAGAGAGAGGTAGAAGCTAAAATCTTTAAATCATATTAAGTGATAAGTGATAGATTTTAAAAGATTGGAAATGAATTAAAAATATAGTTAATAGATTTTTTAAAAACATGTTTACCATATATATTTAAAATTATTATTTTACACACATTTTACACATATTCAATCACTCCTTACGTTATCCAGTAAAACATAATAGGAAGAAATACATTTGTGTTCGTGTGTGTGTGTGTGTGTGTGTGATGAGCTAAAAGCATTGAAGGATATGTGATCTGATAAGCACTATATATAATGTAAAGTGCTTATATATATATATATATATATATATATATATATACACACACACACACACAAAGAGATAGAGAGAGAGAGAAAGCAGCCCTTCTGGCCATGAGGTCATCTCTATCCACTGTTACAGTAACACTGAGTAAACAGTTACTGAGAGAGAGAGAGTGAGAGAGCGAGAGAGGATAGGTTGAGTGGGGAAGAAATAAGGTGGAAGCGGGAGCGGTAAAAAAAAAGCAGAAGCTAAAACAAAGTCCGGGTTTAAAAAAGGGTGGGAAACAAAGAAGGTAGAACTATTAGAGAGAAACCAAAAGAAAACGTAAAAAAGCAATAGGAAAGCACAAACCTGAGTAAAAGAGAAAGAAAGAGCGAACCCTAAAAAATAAAGAAAAATAAATAATGGAATAAAGAGAAGGAGACCGTATAAAAGATAAAAGGAGGGAACGGATGGCAAAAGAAAAGATGGAGCAAAGGGAGGAAAGAGGGTCGAGGCAAGTTTACATAAAGCCATCAAGAAATCTGACAGAAGAAACAGATAATCAGATGGAGAGAAAAAAAGGAAAGGAGTGGTGAGGTAAAGACAAAGCTGGATCAAAAATAGACAAATGATACAAAAGGGAGGAATGGAGAGGAAAAAAGTAGGGGAAGATTTTGGGGAGCGAATTACATCACTAAATTCACTGAAAGTGTGTGTGTTGTATGTGTGTGTAGGAGAGACATATAGTACATGTTTTTAAAGAATGTTATTCCAGATTTATACTGTCTGCTCTCAGATTTTTCTAATCACACACACACAGACGCACACAGTTTTGTATTCTTTGTAAAGACGGGGGTTTAGTCTCCATTTTACACCCAGACTAACACTAGGATCACAATCCCTGTGTTATGTGTGTCTGAGCTCTAAGCTAATTTTTTTATGTCTTGTTAGTTGAATTGCTTGTAAACAAAAAGTAGATTAAACCCTGTTCGCGTGCTTATTCTTGTAAAAAAAACAACCCAGCCGTGACACGCCGAGGAGTTTCTTAACACGTTTTCAACCATCGCAGGCTTTTATTTGCGATAATACAGGCACTTGGGAGGCGAGACTGCAACTCTGATAGCGGCGGTAGTGAAAAGACAGATGATGAGCTATGATAAGAGCTGCCTTTCGTCTGCCAGTGTAGGAGGGAAGCGTCTTCTCCACTTCCTTTGATCACACTCTCAGGACTGTCGATGATTCACACACCCCATTAGCGTCGCTGTTTCTTTCTTCACCGCACCACATCCACGTTTCTTTGAACGGAAAAATGTGTGACGGCAGTCTGGCACCTCGGCCTAAGTGTCCTTTTAAGGGACCCGCAACCGTCTGAATGCCAGGCTGATTCCAATGTACAGTATTACTGCCAACAAACCTACACTTTCCATCCGTGTAGTTTTAATATGCCTGCAGGAAGTCGAGGCTTAGTGATGTAATTATTGGACTGCAAACTGGAAGATCATGGGTTCATTTACTAGTACCACCAAGGTGGCACTGCTGGGCCAATGAGCAAGGCTCTTAACACTTAGCTGCTCAGTTGGATAATAAAAAAATATTGTAAGTCGCTCTGTGTGGCTAAATGCCGAAAATGTCATATGTAAAAATGTGAATATTGTCTAATGTGAAGATATTATTTAAGATTAGCTACTGTAAAGATTTTTTTTTGTTTTCTAAACTGATTAAAAACAGGTTAGGGGCTTTAGTTCAAAACACTGGTTAAAAAAATGGTGGTTAAAAGTCTCATCATATCTTTATAGCAAATAATAGGAGGTCTTAATGTATTTATATTACTTTAACACCTATTTGAATTCCAATTTTATTTGTCACATATACGATTATACACTGTACAACATATAGTGAAATGTTTTTATGCGTACCCCACCTTGGAACGTTGGGGTCAGAGCGCAGGGTCAGCTATTATACAGCGTGCCAGGAGCAGAAAAGGGTTAAGGGTCATGCTCAAGGACACAACGGTGGTGGGCTTTGGTTGAACCCAGGTCTTCCTGACCTTCTTTGGTGATAGTAGGGTTTGAACCCAGGAGTTCCTAGTTTTCCTTGGCGGTGGTGGTAAGACTTGTTCCCATGCCTTTTTGCAATTCATTCACATAGCATGAGAGAATCTGCATAATGCAAGCGGATAATACTTTACCTTTGTATTAAATAGATGCGTTGTTAGCTCTTTTGTTCCCTCACTCAAGCAGACACGCTGCCAATGAACACAGATGAAACCAAAGGCCAAGGCCACACGAGTGTGTGGCTCCAGCTGGCCTGTTAACTTGTACTGTAGTCCAGCTGCTTTCTCTTTCACGGTGTAAGCTCTCCTCCACTCACCCACAGTGGGCTCTGAAAAGAAAAAAAAGCAGGGTTGAGATAGATGTGGGGTGAAATAAAAAAGTAGGGGGAAAAAAAAACTACTGGGGGGTGAAGCGGTAGGCGTCTGTGAAAGGCATTAGGCGGCGATTGCCTCAGCATGCTCCTGGCTGTGTTTAATGAATCACTGGAGGAAAGAGAGAGAAAAAAGAGTGAATAATCCATATAGATGATAGCTAAAGGCGGTATGAGCCCTGCAGATTGGGGGTGGGGGGTCACGGCAGCTCTCTCAGCACCCGGAAAAAAATTGTGCTAAAAGAAAAATCTTATATATATATAATATAATAATAATATATATATTATTAATAATAAAGACGCTTTTGTGGCAGGGAGAAAAGCAGTATCTCCTGTAATGGTAATCATACTGCCAAGTCAGCGTGACCGCACTGTTTCATGAGGCCTGAGGCTTCACCTCTTACTCACTGCCTCCCCTCCTCTATTTATCCATTGATTAGGTGTCAGAAGCAATGAGGTAATGCCAAAGACGGCTTGGATTACGGCAGCCGCCCAAAACAACTACTTCGGCCCAGGCATAACTGTTCTGCACACAACAATAGAAGCAAAAGTGCAGCACTAAGATCCTTCTACTGTTCATCTGTCTCTCACCAGAGAGAGTGAAGGCAAGAGAAGTGAAAACTACCCACACTGGCCTGCTCTATTGTTCTTCTAGACCTCCTGACTAAGCAAAAAAAATCTAGGCAGCTTCACTTGTCACTGTTTTGGAAATTATGCTCCAGTGGTAGACGATGAAACAAGACAGGAAATGATGATTAGTGCTCCCTGCTGAGTCAAATCAAGGCCAGAACTGACAAACAGCCCCCAGGCCATAGCACAGCACACAGACTCTAGTTAAACAGTATAGAAGGTGTGTTGAAGAAGACATTAATACATCTTCCTTTGTATCAAACACAAATTGTTTCACAGGCACCAGTGTTAATCTTTTTCCAATTACCTTATTATCTTTTAGTGCATCAGTACACACTTTAGATTATCTATTTTAAAGCTAATATTAGTGCAGCTTTAGTTTTTCTTTGCCAGGATATTTCATATACTGCAGTAGGAAGAAATTGCTATATAGATGTAACATACATCCATACCAAAGACGAAAAATATTGTATTCAAAATTAAGGCTGATAGGGATCATATTTAATTACTCGCTAGTCTCATCACAGCCTCTAGGGAATAGCTTCCTACCTGTTTCGCTAAGAGGAAAGGAGAAGACACTCGTACTTGAGCAGGGAATAGTTAGTTCTGCATTTTGATTTGTGATTAAATGGAACTTGAGCATTTCATATGTCAGATGTATAAGAATATAATCCGAGCGTCTGTGCATGATGTAGCCTGTTATTGAAAAATGGAGACAATCCAAAATAAATACTGAAATAATCAGTCAAATTGACACTTTAGTGTTATAAAATGTAGCATTTATGTCTTCCACTTTGGTAATTTATTTTATATATTTTCAATTAAAGTTTTGGTTCTTAATTAATTGGGTATTAACAAGGTTTTCTTTAATAGAATTTTGTTTTTACCGGTATGTGCTTTATCTTGAATGGGCATAGAACTTCCTGCTTCCTTCATCTTCTATTGTTTTTAATTAAATAGCATATTAAAATTAGTCACACCGCTCTATAGAGGTTAGAGTAGCCACAAATTTTATTTAAACCACTTTTACAGATTATTCCTTTTGTTTAAGTTTTATTGTTTAAGTTATATATAAAGTATAAAAGTGATAAAGTATCGTAAAATCGTCATATCTAATTAATAGAAATAGAACTTTTTTTACAGTTATTACTAGAGTGGATTTTTTTCCCTATTTTTATTACTTGGTACTTTTCTTCTGTGATATTTTTACCTGAGTTATTTAATTAAAAAATAATTATTTAACATCAACACGTAAATTATTCAAGCCCCCCCCAAAAAGATGTAATTAATATCAAGACGACAATTTGAAAAAAAAAATAGTTTTATATAGTTGATACTTTATATAGGAAAATGACTTTTCAGGAGCTAAGCATTGTCTTTTTAATTGTTGTTTATATAGTAAATAATAAATTAAATTAATTGTGCATTTCAGGGGCAGAGTTTGCATGTTCTCCTCACACTTGTGTAGGTTTCCTCCGGGTACTCCGGTTTCCTCCTACAGTCCAAAAACATGTGCATTAGGTTGACTGGTAACTTGCATAGGAGTGAATGTGAGTGCGTGTGGTTGTGTGTGTGTCTCTGCAATGGACTGGCGACCTGTCCAGGGTGTACCCCTGCCTTTCGCCCAATTTGTGCTGGGATAGGCTCTGGCAGACCCCGTAGGACCCCGAAAAGTTTCGGAATAAGCGGGTATAGAAGATGAATGAATGAATGAATGTGCATTTCCAAATGTTGACATTCACTATAGACAAATGATAGTTTTTTGTTTATAGTTTTTGATCTGTTATAGTTTAAGACACGAAAGACAGCTCTATTTACAATTTGCTATAATATGCATCTGTGTACGTTTGCAGCCCTTAAGTCAGATTATTTTTTAACTCTTCAATATGTACTTAAGTGAATTATTATCAAAATAGTAATACTTTTACTTGCGTACAATTTGGTTATACTCTTTTCACAAGTATCTGATTAAATAAAGGGAAAGTAAAAATATGTAACACATTACCAGCCACCTCTGCAAAGATTAAATCCAGTTAAGGCCTACTGGGAGTCAGTAGGTCTCACTGTAATATTTCAATCTTATCTCCTTATTTTTCTGAAATAAGATTCATGTTTCCAGCTTAAATGCTTGCTGGCCAACTTTTATTGAAAAGCCACAAGTTCATAAGCATCATGCATAAGCATTTGCTTTAGTCTTACTGAAATAACCTGCAAAAGGTTAGCATAAAAGTTTAAGAAGTTAGTTCTCTGTAGTTTAATGATGAATTACCTATTTGGGTTTCCTCCTGACCTCACAGACCCTGGCATTCATAAACTCCCTAGCGAAGGTCAGAAAGAATCCATTGGCACTCCCGGATCTTGTCTCATCTCAGTGACATCATCCACTTTGTACCTCGTAAATCAGCACAGTTGTCTGGGATAAAGGCAAAGAGAAGATGTCTGCCCCCATGCAATCCACACACCCACCGCATTCACGATCCCTCACAAGCCCTTTTTTACACAGCCTGTGTGACCTTGCTCTTTATTCAGCCTGCAGATTTTATGAGTTGCCGTTTTGGAATTTTGCACTACATAGCCATCAAATAAACTGTAAATCCCAACAGTTAAACAGAACCCCTGATGACCGATATCTAGCATTATTAGTACAATTTTAAACTTTAACACAGGTTAGCCTGAATGACCATATATTTTCACTGATACCACCGGCTTTACTCGTTAATAATTGAGTCTAGCTGCTGAATTCCGGTTATACATTTTAAAGATTTTATTTCCATGCGGCTTGGTGGCGCAGTGGTTAGCACGGTCGCCTGACAAAAAGAAGGTCCTGGGCTCAGATCCCAGGCACTGGGTCTTTCTTTGCGGAGTTTGCTTGCGTGGGATTCGAAATTGCCCATAGTAGTGAATGTGAGTGTGTGTGAGAGGCCCTGCGATGGACTTATTATCGATACAATTGACCACACAGTTTCACAAAATTATTTATTCTAAGTGATTTTAATACACCCTGAGGGGCAAATCTCTGAGATTTCCCTCATTCCTGTTTTGGGGTAAAGTGCTGAGTTTGTACATAGATCGGCAAAGTGAAAAAAATTTGCTCCACACTTTCTAACAGTGCTTCAAGGGTTTTTTTTCTACCACTGTTTATGTGATTGGTCCCTCCCTTTTCAAAGTTGTCCCTGTGTCCATCTGATATAGTGTACAGGTTTATTGTGTCTTTGTGTGGAAAATATTTCCAAGTCAACTAATGATATCTGATGGAGTGTACAGGCTTTCTGGGAGACCTTCCCGTGTCATGGTGTTAAACTGTTAGCCTTGGAACAACGCACAAAGTCATGTGATTATCTCTTTTTGTAAAATATTGTACATTTTTTTAGGATGTTTGTGAATGAATGATTTACTAGTTTCATACTGTGATTTCTATGCCCCAAACATTGCACAGCACAACATTAAACATGATTGTTTGCTTCACCTGTCAGTCATGCATCCTCTTGGGGGTGGCCCTGCTAGGAGATAGATGGAGAATTAAAGCATTCTGGTGTCTTTGCAGAATGTAATCTATGGATTTCACTATGCTAATACTGTCCCGCTGTCCTCTAATGCCTATATAATTCATACTTAATAGCAAATATACTTTAAATTTGGGAACCATTAACAAGTTGGCTTCCACTCTTGGCTCTAGCACTTAACATCTTTTACACATGAACACTCACTGTATTACTAATCGTCTGATACAAGCACCCCATATATTAACATTACTGTTTTACAGGGTTTTCTTCCTTGTTTCCTTCCCTTGAATTCATGTTAAGTTCCATGGACTCTAATTCGTATTGAGTGTCCATCGCTGTACACTCTACATGTAAAAATGATCCATAACTTACTAACATCTTAATATTAACAACAAACAAAGGGAACCTGCCAGTTCTGAAAGTATATTTTCTGACCGATTCATCAGGCAAAAGCCTATATATATATATATATATATATATATATATATATTCTTTTCTTTCTTTTTCTTTTATTGCTGAGCGTGGCGTGTCCTCCTACGTGCCTACTCTCCCGCTGCGCAAATATAATGTGTTAATGACAGGAATGTTTGCATTAATGCCAATTTTCTTCTTACTAAGTGGGAGCCGTCTGCGTGTTTTAAAGTTAGCTGTAACTTGCATAGTGCCACTAGACACTCTTCTGTTCTGATATTTTATTTGATATTTATAAATGTTGCAGATGCTTAGTGAGATGTATTGTTGGCACTTGCTGTTCTAAAGAAGCTGAACCGATAAAAATAAATATGCACTTTAGTGTCTTAAAACATAAGATGATTGTAGATATTGTAGGTATTCAATTGAATATAGGGGCTGCGCGGTGTCGTAGTGGTTAGCACGGTCGCCTCTCAACAAAAATGTTGTGGGTTAGAATCCCGGGCTTGGGGTCTTTCTGTGCGGAGTTTGCATGTTCTCCCGGCGCTTGC
>JAOTQW010000004.1:4914508-4925179 GCA_026260075.1 Sisor rabdophorus | reverse complement strand
GGTACTCCGGTTTTCTCCCACAGTCCAAAAACATGTGCATTAGGTTGATTGGCGAATCCAAAATTGCCCATAGGAGTGAATGTGTGAGTGCGTGAGGTTGTGTGTGTGGTCCTGTGATGGACTGGTGACCTGTCCAGGGTGCCCTGCTGGGATAGGCTCCAGCAGACCCCTGTTACCCCGGATTCGGGAATAAGCAGGTAAAGAAGATGAATGAATGAATGAATGCATGAATTAATGAATGAATAAATGGCTTTTCTAAATACGTTTTTCCACACTATAAGGCTGTTACCTTTATCTGCGCCATTTACTATAATTAAGTGTAAGATGGAGCACATAAGTGATGATGACTAGTGTGTGTGTGTGTGTGTGTGTGTGTGGGTGTGTGTTTGTTGAGGTTGGAGACAACTACATAACTGATGATGATTAGCTTAGGTAGAGGCAGACTCACACATAACAACGGCTTTGTCCCAAGTTGAATATTACTGTAAAAATTAATTTCATGTCTTACAAACTGACTGAACCTTTTTGTTTTATAGTACAATAATAGGATGGACACCTTTACACAGTCATATTTCTAGCTTCACCCAAACACTCAAAATCCGAGTAAGCAATAAGAATAAAGAGTGAACTATATTTAGGCAATGCAAACACATGCATACCAAGCACACACTCACACACACACACACACACTTATTTACTTCCCTGAGTCACATCTCTGTAACTGCACCCAGACAAACAGAGAGGAATGAATGCTGGTTTCTCAAGGTCACATCCTGTTTCTTTGTTTATATCTGTGTGTGTGTGTGTTTGTGTGTGTCTGAGAAACTGCAGACTCTGCATTGTGTGTTGCCCCTTGTTGTTTCTGTACAAATCTTTAGAATCGGAACTAGTTCTCTTCTAATTCGGCATAACACGTTAATCTAATACTAAATCTATCGTAATGGAATGGGTACATAGTAACTGTATCTGATAAGGAAATTCATTTGTTTTATAATTTGAGGACTTTTAGAGAAATATCCTAATTTGCAAATAACTTTATGTTATATGCAAATTATGTAATATGCTTTAGATTATAACCTCTTAGAATGATCATTTTGCGTCATCGCGAAACAAGTCATTAAATTAGAACGTAGAGGAAGTGTAAAGGGGGTTTGATGGTTAAGGTGTTGGTATGGATTTCAAGTTTAGCTGCCACTTATCAAACCTTCATGCTGCATATCTCTGTACAATTCTAAGCCGTAACTTTAGAAGTTACCAGTTTCTGTATATGTGGAGAGTTTGACTTTCATTTAATTTTAATCAAAAATCTATTTCATGTCCTGGTCTCATGGATCATCATGCAATCATTCTACACCTTTTTTTTATTGAGTTTTATTTATAGGATATAAATGCAAATGGTAGGGATCAAAAACACAAGCACAATATAGAGAAATGTAGCTGTGTCCAAAGTTCACTTTTGCTGGTCTTTGTGAAAAGCTTTCTTGTAAAGAGAAATAAACAACCCGAAACATCAAGAAATCAATCAAAAAATCTGAATCGTTGTAACAAAGAAAAAGGTCAACAGCACAATAATCAGTCCATTTGGCAAACAGGCAAAAGGGTAATCCAAATAGCCACAGTCGGAAAAAACAGGCAAAGATACATATAGGCTTAAAAAAACATTCAGTAAGTAATACTGCTAATACTTTGCACATACATGCATGGCCAAACGAATAAAGCCAACTAAAGGGACGTAGTGATAGTTTTTAGCTGAGCACTCCCTCTGTTGGCGTGGCATTACATGCAGAAGGTTATCGGTTTGATTCCCGGGTCTTTCTGTGCAGAGTTCTCCCAACGCTTGTGTGGGTTTTCTAAATAACAATGCTGCTCTTTTCAACAGCCTAACATACAAGTATTTACATTTACATTTTCAGCATTTGGCAGATGCCCTTATCCACCAACTAACAATTATCTCTTAGAAACAAATAAACAATTGGGGGCTAAGGGCCCTTTTCAGTGGTGGCAACCTGGTGGTGCTGAACCCTGATCTTCCAAATAGCAGTCACCACCACTTTCTTCAATTCTTACGTATTTATCTGTTCTTAGTTAAATTAATATCTGATAAAAAATGTACATGTTGTAGGTAGAAAGTAAGTAATAGGGTTAATTTGTCAGAATAAAGGAAACAGACCAATGTATCAGGGACATTTTGCTAGAGGATCTGCCCATGTAAATGAAGTGTTACCTTGCTGAGCATCAGCCTAAATCTTTTAACAATGCATTGCTCTCTGCTTGTAATGGTAAGCTTTGTCAGATGTATTTTGGTCCGGACCAAAAAAAATTAACAAACTACAAGAGTGAACACACTCCAAAATTAAATGGATTAAATGGATGTCATCACAGAGCCGAATTCCCGATGAATGAGAGCATGTCTAGTTTATAGAGGGAATGTGCTGATTGGCAACCGGTGTGATCAGAGCGAAGACTGTATAGGCTGTATATGCTTGACTGAAATTCTCAAGGGATGCTGCTAAATGGAAATTTCATTGCCTGTACACACATCATACAGCCCACATGCTGTCTAAGTCTTTCTCAAAAGTGTCTTATTTTTCAAAAGAATAAAAACAGAATTTAGCCCAGTTATGTTATGTGCACACTTAAAGATTCATGTCTTTTTTGAGCTACCAGCTATGACTTAAGGTGAGACATAGATGTTTAAAGGTACAATAGGGGTTTACTCAAGTATGTCCCACACCCCCTATATACTCACACAGCTGCTAGGCTGTTTGATACTGTTTGATCAGTCCATGCAATGATCTTGAAAAATTTCCAAAATCAATTGTAGAAAAACTTATGTTTTTCAAATAATAAAAATAATAATAATGATCTTTTGCATTCAGACTTCACCTCATTATAGCCCTGAATTCAACCTACTAACAAGCTGGAATATGCAAAGAAAAGCATTTATCTGTCCAGAATGTGAAGCCATTTATCTGCTTATTTTTAATTTATTTCCAACCTAAACTAAACAAAACAAAAATTCTAGAGTTAGAGTTAAAATTATTCTATAAAGTTGTTCAAACTAAAAAAAAGGATTTAAAATAAACCATGCGCCAACAAACATGCCATAGCCAAGGTCATACTGTGGGTTTTTACCAGTTTTAATGTTTAATATGTAATTTAAATTGCCTTATTGTGTGCCTGCATTATTTCATGCCAGCAGGTTTACAGCACTTATTTTATTGTTGGCAGCTTTGGACTTTACTATAATTGGATTGGAGTGCAAACATCTCATAAATAACTGTAATATTAATATAATAAATTACTATAATTAATGTAACTTTAGTAAAGTAAATGCATGTTAACACTATGCAGCGCATAAGAACGTCAACTTCATGGTTTGAAAAAAAACACACCGAGTTGCCTACTGTCTTCAAATGTCTGATTTCTGCACAAAGCCAAATCCCTAATCTTCTTTGGCTAGCGCACCATGACATCATCTGCACTATGCTAATTAGCCAATGAGCAACAGGAAGTGGAAGTGGAGACAAGCCCAGAATTCTTCTGTCTCCCCATCACAAAATACACACACATCCACCCTCTTCCATCTGTCCCCAACACAGAGACGATGCTCTGTAGCGCTCCATGCCGAGCCCACTAGGCTTCACACTCTCGATGCAGTGATAGGGCTTGAATGCTCTGCTTTCTTTATTTTTTAGACATTTTTTTTTTTGAAAAATAACGTTGGTACAGTGTGCAAAAATTATTTTTATAAATAAGTTAGGTATGAATTTACTTTCTAGATTTTCACTCAGTGAGATGATGATTTTATCACTTGATTTTTTCCTGGGGTTATTGCAATTATCTATCTATAACAAGATTCTGTAGTGCTAATCAACACCTTTTGACTTGACTATAATGCACAAGTAACCCAGACCAACAGACAGAGAAGTAGATACATTCATGTCTGACAGTTCGGTCTGTTTGCTAAGGAGTGGCAAAGTGCTTTCTGTAATGGTTATAACCTGTGTTTTGCATTATTTCATTCATTTATGCATCTCATAAACCTGCTGATTTCCTACAGGGGTCTTCTGGAGCATATGGCGAAAGACAAGAGTACACCCTGGACAGGTCAACCCGTGTTTTTGGTCTATGGCAGAAAACCTATGCACGCACAGGGAGAACATGGCAAATTCCACACAGACAGACCCCTTGCCCAGGAATTGAACACAGGACCTTGAGGTGAACGATGCCCTGATTTACATTATTTTTTTCATATCAGTGGTTTTATGTAATGTATTTTAATAGATAAAAATGGTCAACATGACTTTGTATTGATTTGTGGTGACATTTAAAGAACAAGTTAACACAAACCATGGCAGTTACATGGCTGCACAAGTTTCCCCCTTTTTGTCATCTTTGTCAATACACATGTCAATTTATAAGAGGACTAACAGAGTTAATGGAGAGATAAAAACAACAATTAAAGGATGTCTACGTCATATAGGATATTTGTATTGTCACAAAATAGCCAAGCACTGTTGGTGGGCAAGCTGCAATTATTTTGGTAAATTATAACTATTTATTATAGTTATATGTTTATTTAATCATGCAAAAGAATAAAATATTTTTACTAACAATAGTCTGAATTACTAACAGAACTGTTAGAGACAGAAAATCCTGACAATTACACACACACTGTCAGACACAAACAGAATTCAAAGCAAATCTTTCATTACCTGTCCTAAAAAAATCATGCCAGATATCACAATATCACACGGTGCATACTAAATGTGTGTGTTTCACTGAATAGCAGGACCATTCAAGGCCATGCTCTCTGAGGTTCATTCAAGAGAACAGGGGTGGCTGAGCAGCCATGTTTTCATGCATAATTAATAGGCCACTGTATGTGTTTATGTGGGGTGGAGAGCAAAAGACATGCGGACAAAGCTTGTTTGTGCACGAACGACAGAGATAGATCGACAGAAAAAGGGGAGAAGAGAGACTAAGTGGGTGGTGCAAATGTCTGTGTTTTAAGTGGATGTGTGTTTGTGTGTAAAAAAAAAGAGAAAGCAAAAGATGGACATGTAGGAAAGGTGTGTAGGAGGGCGAGTGCTCTTCTAGCAAAACCATTAGAGTCCAGAACAAAGCAGCTGCTCTGTCTCTCTGTCTCCAGAATAATAAAGCAAGAGAATGAACTGCACTTTCTGTCTTTCCGATGACTTGATGACACACTGATAATGAAGATCCTGCATACACACACAGCCACCCAGTGCTGCAACAGAACCTGCAATGGCTCAAAGATAAATCTGATTCCTCCATTCATCATTGTTGTCTAAATTTGACATTTGCTGTTTAGATCAAAACAAAGCCTTGAAGAAATAGGTAAGTGAGAAAGATAGAGAAAGAAAGAGAGTGAGAGAGCTGAATCTTTGTTTATTACATCACCCTTCTCCACCAGTCCCGAGTCAGGCCTTCTGGGTAATCTTTTGTCTCAGCTATTTGTTCCTACTGTATGCGCCTAAAGCCCTACATCTGTGTCTGCCTGTCCTCCTTTAGTTCTATGTTGTGTGTGTATCAGCCTATGCTGCATCATTAAAACCAGTCTAGACAAATAAAATTAACTATTTAATTAAGGAACGATGAAAATCTTTGTAAAACATAGAATGTATAATAATAATGATAACTATTCCAGTCCCATCCTTCTTTTTATCGCCCTATTAGATAAAAAAAAAACCCTAAGCCAAATAAAGCTAAAGCTGGGCTTCCATTGTGTGGACCAATAAGAGTACCTGTCCTGATGGTGAAAATTAACATGACAACTGCAAACCATTATGACATGTGGAAATGAGTCTCCAGTGGACAGTACAACAAGAAGAGAAAGGAATTATAGACACATCATACAAAAAAGGGTTCATAAAACATGTCCTTGTTGCTGTTTGTTTACTACTGTGTGTCAAATTTTGGAAAACAAATGCTATGTACAATCAGATGCATAACAAATAAACCAACACCAGGGAGTTTCCATGCAAAGAGATGTTTTACCAAGGCACAAGAAGTACATCCAGCAGTGTTAGGCAAGACTTCCCAGTAAGTAAATGTTTCTTTTGGAGCAGCGACCTGGTAATATTCTGTTAGAACTTTGAGGTGTGTAACCTTTTCTGTAGGCATGTGTTGCAGATATTTAGTTACTAATTTTCCTCTTATCTAACTGAATCCCAGCTGTAGTTATACAACGCTGTTTTGTTGTAATAGTTCCTAACCAGTATTAATGTCCAGCAGCATTCTGACTAACAAGAAAAGGATGTGGGGTAAGCATTAATATATCTATTTATTGACCATTTAGAATGAATATAATGAATATCAGCTGCTGGAGAACACCATCTGTGTCTGCTGTGTGCTCAAATAAAGCACATGTGGACCAGACCAATAATGAGTGTATGACTTTTACTGCGGATGTGATTGTGTGTTTAATTGCGGATGTGATGGTGTATGTGCTTAGAAGACAATGGAAAGTGTGTGTTTCTGTGTGTTTCTGTGTGTGTGTGTAAGAGAGAGAAGAGAGAAGCACCATTTACAATAATGCCTCCTACTGGATGTGGGAGGAATAGCTACCACTCTATCTCTTCAGCTTAATCCTCTTAGCGATTTTTTTTAATTTTTCTTCAGTTCTGTTTCCCTCCTTTGCTTTTGGCTTATTATGAATGGTTTTTTTTATGTTTGCCTTTTTTTTGTAAACACCTAATGTCAAATTCACCCTTCAAGCTCTAGATATAATTATTCCTACCTATTTCTCTTTGTCCTAAACCTCTCACAGTTCCAGTCTTTTCTTACTTTTTTATAGATTCTTTGTTGATCTATTTGTAAGTTTCTTTTAATTTATTCATTTCATCTCCTTGTCTTGCATCGTAGTGACCGCCCTAGTTTTTCTTGAAAGAATTATTCACACCCCTTCAGCATTTTTTGTATTTTCACACCATCACAATTATGTGCTACTATGTGTTGGTCTATTACATGAAAATTTGAAATTTGTGGTTTTGAGATGAAACATAAAAATAATAATGGTAAAGTTCAATGGTATGAATACTAAAAGAAAGACTATTCCTCTCTCTTCTAATGTGTTCCCTTTGTCCTCATCCCTTCTCCCTTAATCGCCTGCCACCTTAGGCTATGACAGAAATGCTATAGACTGAGTGTGTAACCATGTGTGTGTGTCTGTTGGTAGTATGTGCACATTATGTAGTCTACATATCACTGAAAAGCACTAAACGCAGCATGACAGCTTTTTGCTTTTAACTTGCAACAGTTTAATACAACCGCCACTTCAGTTATCAGCATAGAAAAGATAAAAAGTGATAGGTGAAAGTGGGATAGAACAAGAAATAAGCAGTATTACAGACAGAAAAAAATGATATTTCCCAGATTAGGAAGACAAAACAGAAAAAAACAGTAGAAAAATCAGATATAAGTAAGAGACGAAATGTAGAGAATGTAAGAAATTAAATAGATTTTCGGTCCTGCACAAAAGGAAAGGTGGTGCAGTTTTTCTAAAGACTGTGGATCTGCCTCTCTGCAGCGGTAGATAAAAGCGCTCGTCCCTGTTTAGTCTTTTATAAACCAACTGGAAATTCATGGGTAGCAGCATAAAGGCGAAGGAAGTATGTCCTTCCCTCATTCAGTAGTGCCCTGCACCAGCCACTATAAGCGTAACTTTTTGAATTTCTTGTCTTGTATTATGTATTATACATCCAAGTAATTCATTCATTTATGCAATTCTATAGCTGCTTATTGCCTAACTTGGCGTCACGGGGGTCTGTTGGAGCTTATCCAAGCACACATAGGGTAAAAATCAGGAGTACACCATGGACAGGTTGCCAGTCTATTGCAGGGCCGCCACCACCACACACACACTCAGACTTACTACTATAGGCAATTTAGAATCACTGATCAACCTCATGTACATTATTTGGACTGTGAGAGGAAACTGGAGTACCCAGAGTAAACAAACACAAGTGTATCTTTCCGCATAAAAAGATAACACCCAAAGGGACTTTCTTGCTTTGAGGTGACCATGCTAACCACAACGAAGATAAATAAATAAATGAAATTCCAATATGTGTACAAGATCTTATCCTAATTGGTAATAATTAAAAGTAACTTCTGATCTTAGTAGGATTTTCTGCAATTTGTAAAGTGCTATAGCAAACAACAAAAAAATATGTGTAGGTTTAAAACAAGTTCAAAAGCATTGGTTAAATAATTTTCTTTTTAAACCTTTATTTATCACAGAAAATTTATTTCCAATCTGTTTTTTGAGTAGTTAAGGTGTGACTAGAAAATCAAGATTTAATTCCCAGCACCACCAATTAGCAACCTATGGGTTTCTAGGTGGCGGCATGTTGGTGTATTTGTTAGCACGTCACCTCCCAACAAGAAGATCTTGGGTTCGAATCCCAGTCTTTTTGGGCGGCGTTTGCATGTTCTCCCCAGGCTTGCATCTGTTCCCTCCTGGTATTCCAGTTTCCTTCCACAGTCCAAAAAAACATTAGGTGTATTGGTGACTCTAAATTACCTATAAGAGTGAATGTATGTGTGTGATTGTCTGAATGTAGCCCTGTTCAGGGTGTACCCCTGCCTCTCGCCCTATCTGTGCTGGGATAGTCTCCAGAAGACCCCCGTAACCTTGAGTTCGGGAATAAACAGGTATAGAATATGAATGAATGAATGATTTAGTTTCTGTGCAAAGCTCTTACCAATTGCTTAGTTAATGTTGTGATAAACGAAGTCGTAAGGATAAGGGGTCACTGCCGAATACTGTAATTGAAAAGGAAACACTAACTTCACATATATTTTATGTTACAGCATGTCAGGTAAGGTAATATTAGCTGGTTTGCTATATTATTTTATTTGTATATGGCTCACACTAATAAGGTCTGTAGCAAAGACGACGCTTACATGTCACCTTGAATAATACCTGACATTTTGATATCTCCAAAGATTTTGGATCAGATCATTTGCAACTCAGGATCACACAATTTATTTAAAGCATTTAATGCATTAAAAATGCCTAATTAATTGGATTGGACTTAGGATGCTCAGAATTTGCAAGGTAAATGCTTTTTGTGAAACTTTGTAAAATAAAATGGGTCACTGGAGAATAGCGGGCGGGAGCTTGGATACCAGGAGAAAGAAGACAAGGGACAGAGAAAACAGGGAGTGAGTCTAGTAGTAACATAATCAAGGTCAGACCAAGACCATGTGGGGATACTTCTTTTATATAGAGGAAAGACCTGGTAAAGAGCTTGGTGTAAACCTTGACACTGTATGAACTACAGAGTGTGTATGTGCGTGTGTGTGTGTGAGGATACATATTTTGCAGATAGCCTACCCGGCTATAAGACGCGTTAGTTACTTGTGATTTTTATGTGTTTGAGTACAGGGCTGTGGCATTTAAATTATAATTAGATTATTCCTTATAGCCGCACTACACTAACTTTTAAATGTAGCATTCAAAGACAATCTCTATTTTTCGCTCTTCCCGACACAGTCAATTTTAGAATTAACACAAATCTGTATACACAGTCACATACACACACACACACATAAGTTCAGCGTATCAGATTGCATTGCATTATTATGTCCTTGAAAGCTAAAAGAGCATTCTCCAGAGCCCTAGATTGACTCATACGTTCTTAGCAAATGCTGTAAAAGCATTTTTTAAGCTAGATTGAGAAGTTAAAAGCATAAAGGACAAAGAATCAAAATTAACTCACACGATGCTTGAACATGCCAGTTTCTAAACATTCTCAGTTTGTTAAAGCGTATCTAAGAAACTACAGGAGTTTGGGACTGATGAAAACAAGAAAGATCTGGAAAACATAAAACATAAACAGTCAAGGCCTAAAAGTGACCGGATTTAATTATTCATCCATTAATTCATCTTCTATCACCACTTATTCCCAACAAAAGACTATTGAAGCATACCTGAAACATTTGTGCAATTATTTTTATATAACAGGTTGGCGGCAGTTCTCTGATCTATTGATCCAGGAAGGAAGTATCCAGTCTTAATCCCTTTAAACAGGTCCGATAACACCCTCTGCTTTTTTAATAAGAAAATGCTGTAAATTGCACTATTCCCAGATCAAGAAAGAGTAATTGATTTGCAATGCTAGATTTCTGGAAAAGAACAATATTACAGACTCACAGACTTAATTTTTTTCTAACCTTTTCAACAATATGCATAAAAACTATTCCCAAAGGAAGAGGAAGAAAAGGAAAAATAATTCCCTATGGAGATGTTTCCTGTGTGGCTTCAGTCTTGAAGCACATGTGGAATTATACCAATCATTTGGTGTAAATGCTTTGTCACAAGCATGTCCCAGGCGATGCCCAGCTGACATGAATGTTGGTAGTATGTGATGCAGCATGGTATGGTCATGTGATGCAGCATTGTTCCCTTTGAAAACCCAGGTTACATGAGACTCAAGCTGAGTCAAACACTATGGTTTCCAACCATAATACTTAACTTACTACTCGGCTTCCCACCCAAGTTTTTGACTGGCATGGAGGGGCTATGTTCTGAGCATTGCTATGACTCCATGGATGCATACAGCATAAAGTGGTTTAATTAAAAGAAGACCCCAGGGCAGCACGGTGGCGAAGTGGTTAGCACCGTCGCCTCACAACACG
>JAOTQW010000004.1:4850882-4865502 GCA_026260075.1 Sisor rabdophorus | reverse complement strand
TCCTCACAAGGACACATAGTGGTCCATTGTCCCCCCAGATTTGTAATCTGTTAATAATGCGTTGCTTTTGGACATGGTCCATAACAGCAGCTTTGGCAAGAAGAAAGCAGTCTAATAGCATATATAAATCTTTACACCCTCTATCTCCCTCACTTTATAGGATGGGTGCCTTCTTCTCGCCCTGCCTACCTGCCTTTAACGTGCTTAAGCTCATCGGACTCATGTACCTAAGAAGCTGGGCGGTGCTCACGTGTAATGTTCCTCATCAGCAGGTCTTCAGGGCTTCCAGGTCAGGGGGTGATTTTCATAATTTATATTCAGGGTATAGGATTTTTAATCTATTTAAAAAGTAGATTACCTATAGCAAATGTTTCTTGGTATAAAATAATTTCTAGAACAGTAACATGCATTAACACATTTTTGGAAAGAGGTTGATTAACTTTCATTATTCATGAATCTGAAATAATGTATAAATGTCAAGTTTACACATACACACAAGGCATCTCACACATAAAATGTTAGTATAAAACCTTAGGATAGCTAATGTATGTGTGGAGTCATTTCTTCATTCATTCATCATCTATACTCGTTTATTCCCTAATTTGGGGTCACGGGGGTCTGCTGGAACCTTCCCAGCGCACATAGGGGGTACACCTTGAACAGGTCACCAGTCTAGCAAAGGCCACATACAGACAATGACACACGCATATTTACTCCTATGGGCAAAGTACCCAGAAGAAACCCATGAAAGCGCGGGGAGAACATGCAAACTCCGCACAGAAAGACCCTATGCCAGGGACTCGAAACCAGGACCTTCTTGTTGTGAGACGACCGTACTAACCACTACACCACTGTGCTGCCTTAAAAATAAAGAATTATCTGATTAAATCTGATTTTTTTTTTTACAATTTGCAGAAAAATAGATAGCACCAAGAATGATACATATAATGGTGTTATACTCTCTCTTTCCCTGTCTCTCTTTTTAAAGCAAAAATAGTGTCCTCCACTTTTTAGATGAGAGGCTAGCTGGATGAATAGCAATATTTTACTGTAAATACTTGCTGAAGTCCCCTTTTTTAAGAGACTATATAAATCTGTGACGCAGTGAACCTTCATTTATTGTATGAGTCAGCGAGTGCATATATTTTACAGTCTCTAACCAAATAAAATTAATTTAGCGTGAAACACGACTTTTTTCGACACAATTTAGATTAAAGTCCAGTAAGCCTTAATGGCCCAGTTTAGCTTCATTTCTTCGTTTCTCTTCCTTTCTTTCTACTGGCTGTGCTGCTGAGCTCTGTATACCTCAATCCTTCTTTTTTGCTCTCTTCTTCGGATTTATTTAATGACCGTGTCACCATAGACTGTTATAGCCTTATCAGTCAGTCACAGATGTGAGGTAGGAATGTCATCCCCTTTTCCACCCATCTATTATCAGTTAGTCTTTTATATAAAGCCATGAAAACTGAATGCAGCTAAATTATAGCAGCTCATAAGGCGATACAGTCCATTCAAACAGGAAAAAAATCCTTAAATGGATTTATTCAGGTGTTTTATAGCAGCTGTGACAAAAGCTTAAAAGATACAGTAACTTAGGTTACTGTAGTTACAATTATTAAGGCTATCATTTAAAAAGAAATAGTTTCAATTATAAACTATTGTCTTTTATTAATTATTGAATAACTCATAGTATTACAACTAAAAATGATACTTTTCTATCCAGAATAAAAATATTTAGTATTTGCTTTACTTTTATGTCAGTAGTAAGAATAAATGCATTTTTTACCAACCCAAGCATTGTGATTTATCATTTATGGTTTTCTGAAGCTGGCAGCGCGGTGGTGTATTCACAGCAAAAATATTCCCCTCACAGCAAGAAGGTAGTGGGTTTAATTCCTGGGTCTTTCTGTGCGGAGTTTGCATGTTCTCTCTGTGCTTGCATGGGTTCCCTCCAGGTGGTCCGGTTTTCTCCCACAGTCCAAAAACATGTGCATTTGGTTAATGGCGACCTCTCCAGGATGTACCCCTGCCTCTCGCCCCATGTGCGCTGGGATAGGCTCCAGACTCCCGTGACCCTGAATTAGGGAATAAGCAGGTATGAAAGATGAATAAATAAATGAATTCATGGTTTTCTAAGGCCGTCCTGTACATCAAGGTTTTAGTGGCATGTTGTTTGTCTGGCCGCTTAGATTTCCTTGTTCGCAATATTGACACATCTGAAATTTATTTTTTTGTTTATTTAATTCCCAGATCTAATAATTTCTACCTGGCCATGCTTCTCTTTATGCTATTCCTTTGTATGCTACCAACCATCTTTGCGATTGTGAGGTACAGGCCATCACAGCACTGCGGACCTTTTAGGTAAATGAAACTTATAAACATCCATCTGAAAAAGGTGTGTGTGCATGTTTGTGCGTGTGTGTAAAGGGGGGAGGGAAGGGGGTGTTTAAGCCACTTTCATTAGGTCTTCCTGCTTAATTCTTGCCAGCAGAAGCATACTACATCCCTGTTATGTCCAAAGTGTAATATTAACAGGTAAAAAATAATTTTTAAGCAGGTTTACTTTCATATGATGGATTTTAGATATGGACAGTCATTTACTATTAGGCAATTTCAAAGGCTTTTGGGCCTAATTGTGGCAGCATCCAATGTGATACCCTATAGCCTGCTGCAAATAAGATGCTTCAGTGGCTAAAAACCAAAATATTTTTTTCAGAACAGTCCAAGAATTTTTCTGAACAGTCATCCATTCCAGATACTTGTCAGGAAAGACATCCTTTCTGGTTTGACAGTGACCATTGAGAGTGGATTCTGGGTTTGTGCCCAAAGCACCATTGGTTGAGCAAGGTGTTGTTGTGTTGCAGGGTTATAAAAGGGCATTTCCAAAGTGATTCACAGCATTTTATTTTTCTGGGGAGCCAACGGATCAGGTTTTTGCAAAGCAACTTATTTGAACTCTGGGTACTCCAGTTTCCTCCCACAGTCCAAAACCATGTACATTAGGTTGATTGCCTATAGGAGTGGATGTGAGTGTGTGTGGTTGTTTGTTTATTTGTGGACCTGCGATAGGCTGGCAATGTATCCCTGCCTCTCGCCCTAGGTGTGCTGGGATAGAGTCCAGCAGGCCCTATGACCCTGTTAGGAAATAAGTAGATAAATGAATAAATTAATAGTGATAAAATCACTGCCATGATTTTATTCATAATGACAAGTGTTATGTTCTAATTTCTAATACAATTCTACTGGGAAAAACTATTGAATAGGAGTAAATATTAATATCACAAATAATTTAAAATGCATCATTATAAAATAAAAATTTGTTTGCTTAATTCTGATCGTCTGCCTCTACAGTGGTCAGGAGAAGATTTATGACATCATCTCAGAGACAATAGAAAAAGACTTTCCTGCTTGGTTTAGCAAGGTGATGAGTTACATTACAAGTCCTGTAGTGGTCCTGCCAGCACTCTTGCTTCTTTTGTAAGTCATGCTAGTACTTGTTTAATGCTCAATCACCTCAGGAAAAGTAATAAACAAAAAGGTGATAAAACCACTTGATTCGCTAATTGGTTTAATCTGTCATGTTTTCAGCATGCTGATCTACTATTTGCAGTCCATCGCCAGGTCTCTCAAATTTACCAACAACCAGCTACGAATGCAGCTTCAGACTGTGAGTCATTCATTAAAAAAGTCAAAGTGTAAAATTTTAATTGAAAACAAGCAGAAAAGTCCTTGCATTTTTGGTTGGTTTGGGAATGTATTTAATGTGATTTTAATTTATTATTGCTGCAGGAACGCACAGATGACAAAAAGAAGGTGTTTCAATTGGCTGCAGGTAAACAATGTAGACATCATTTATTTGTATAGATATGTTCACTGTGGAGCTTCTGAGGTTAATATGCAAATAATGGAAATGATCAGGACCAATTTAGTGATGGACAAATGTGCCAAAATCGGTAAACTTTTGCCTCAAATTATGTTGCTTTTACCTCTGGTTCTGCTATACTAAAGTTAGTTTACTAACTATTTAGAAGTTGTAACTGCTGTTTTATTGATTTTGATTTTTTTTTTGTATTTTGTATTTCTTTACTTATATATTTATTATTAACTACTCACCTGATAATTAAGCTTTTTAAAAATTAATATTGGGTCTCTACATGAATCCATTGCATAGGATATGTTTTCCCAGTGGGCACCCTACTGATCACCATTTTAACAGGGTCCATGCAAAATTTTATTTAATAATTTATCTTCTATACCAGGGCGGCGCGGTAGCGTAGTGGTTAGCACGGGTTGATTGGTGATGCTAAATTGCCCATATGAGAATGTGTGAACATACTCCAATAGGCAATTTAGTGAAACCAATTAACCTAATGTACATGTTTTTGAACTCAAAGTCGGGACCTTCATGCTAACCACTATTCCACCGTGCTGCCCCATGCAAAAGTTTTCTATCCTTAATGTGAAATTATGGATAGCAAACTCTTTTGTAATTTCGATGGACTGGCGACCTGTCCAGGGTGCACCTCCTGCCTTTCTCCCTACGTGCGCTGGGATAGGCTCCAGCAGACCGGGATTAAGCCGGTATAGAAGACGAATGAATGAAATCTTTTGTAAATAGGTTAAATATACACACACTGCTGATAAGGCAATAAGTCTGCAGGACCTAAAGGGTTTTTCTAAATAGAACAAAGTGTAAACTTTGTAAACTTGACTGTGGGCTATCGTAAATTTATTGTGTTCCTTGCAGCACGTCTTCAACCCCCTGAGGGAGCTGAACAAACACCTGAGCTGGAGAGTGATATAACCAGCATGGAGTCACCAGCCCAGTCCGCTTCACCTCCACGTCGCAACGGCAGCATCAACAGAATCCTCTCCCCTGGTCGTCACAATAACAGCATTCATACGATTGCTCAGTCAGCCTCCCGCTCTGATGACAAAAGTCCCTCCATCCTTATGAGACCCAAGCCTAGCAGGTCTGTCCTAATAGCTACCGCTGTTTTCTGGCCCTTTAACACTCGGTACATTTTTCCATAAACCTCCCACTTCCATCTCTGCTTGTGCAGTGCTTACAGAGTATTCAGCAGCCCCTTCGTACAGCAGAAAGAAATTCGAAGGGTGGAGTACATCCCTATCAGGTTTGGCATTCTTTTAAAGGCCTCCAAAATGCTGTTTGATTTAATCAAAAACACATTTGCTCTTAATTCGACTATTTATCTGTGTTTTAGCCCATAAGCACCATTAAAGGAGACAAATGTAAGCAACCATAAGAATTCTAGTGCAAGTCATAGATTTTTTTCATCATTTAGAGCTTTTTAACCAACCTTTAAATCTTCCGTCATGCTGGCAGCTTTGCATCATTAAAGCTTGAGATCACAATTTCATTTTCATTCACCAATTAAGCTATTTTCAAAACCAGTTTTGAGTTTTTGCACTGGAAATACTGGGATAACATGGATAATGCTTATTCAAATAGTTGCTGACTAAATCTTTTTTCAATTATGTGTTTCAGATCATAAAATTGTGATAAACGACACTTCAACAAATAAACTGCATCTGTTTGGCAGCCACTGTGAATAACCAGAATCTCTTAATATAACTGTCCCCGTAGTTGAATATTACTGCAATAATCCCAGTACAAATTTAGACTAAATTGATATTTTTTGTCAGCTACATTAAATTAATATCACCAGTATAAAAACCAATGAAGCAAATATTAAAAACCACCATTGAGAGAAAGTGGAAAATGGTTAACTAATATTGGTCGTGTTTATTAGGCATGTAAGCATTAGACAAAAGTCCGAAAGAAATATATAGGAGGTTTATTTAATTTGTAGCATAACATTATGTCACTAAAAATCATCTGTTTTCAGGCATCAGGTTTATCCTGGCCGCTCGAAATCCTACCACCAAATGGCTTACAATCCTTCTATGCGTTTCTCTGAGAATGTCCACTCAGATCCAGTGTTCAGAAAGAGTCTCAGACCCATGCAAGCAGAGCCCGGAATCGTCACAGCACAGAGCTACCTGGGCCGGCGTCCTCACACAACCCGGTATGTTATCCTAAATGAACACGAACCACGCAAAAAGATTATGCGTTCCACCATGCGGCTACCGAGGCACTACCGTGTGGTGGATGAGTCCGCTGAGATCGTGGAGCTTTACCCTCGTAACATGAAGTGCTACATTCCCCGGAATCAGCAGCCCCACCTTAGTGAAGAAGAGGAGGAAGATGAAGAAATTGACAATGGAAAGAAAGGGTCATTAGGGCACTCTCACCGGCCAAAGTCACTCTCTGATCTTCATCAGAGATCGCCAGCACGCTTTTACATTGGTGAAACTCTGGACAGCCGCATAGCACGGAGAGTGTATGGAGAAGAGGAAGAGGATGATTATCTGGAATGGGAGGAAGAAGGCCCTCGTCACCGCGCCCGGGCATGTATTAAAGTCACTGAAACACCACAAAGACATGGAGAACCTCATATTAAGCCTAAAAACAAGCGCAAAGGGGAGCCATCACTGACAGAGTCCGACTCAGCCTCGCTGGAGTCCAGCAGTGACCAGCAAAACAGCAGCACTGACCAGTACATACAAGTCATCCACAACAAAGAGAAATACCTAAAACACAATACCAAAATGACAAAAAAAAAATCTAAAACCAGTGTTGAACTAAATACTGGACCTAAAGACCTAGTATGCTCAAACGTTTGATATAATTTTACTGAAATCACAGTTTTAGTAATCTTGTTAAAAGCACATACTGCAGGCGAGACAATGAACCACAATGTAAGAGCTTCATGTTTGTGTATTGTCAACTATAATAAATTCTGTAAATAGCATTACAAAATAATAGCAGGTCCTATATACATTATACATAAAACAAAATTAAATTAAATCTGCTTTAGGCGCAATTGTGCACACTCCTTATAGACACATACCATTTCTGATAAACTAGATAAACTATAAAATGTGTAATTAAAATTGTACACATGATTCCTCCATAATAGAAAAAATGATTAAAAAAATGGAAAAAAATACAAGAAAAATAAATTAAGCACTAAACATGCTCATTATGTGCTTGTTTATTTACTGATTTTTTTTATATTCTTGACAAATACTGTATAGAAACTATAGTCATTTTTTCATTCTACAAACCCAAACAGAGCTTTAAGCCCTGTGGTCTTTTTTCAAATGTGCACTTTGTTGACTCAATAAAGGCTTAAACTCAAATATTCTTTACATTAGATGTTGACATGTTGATAAACTATGAAGCCGATATTGCTTAGTTGAAATTGTTTGATAATTCACATCAGTTACCAGTGCAACTAGCGTTTATTAGAAAAAGTGTCATGTGGGTGGATATGGTTGCCAAAAATAAAGTTATAAGAAAATCTAGATTTGTACACTTTAAGCTAGGTTTCTATTACATACAGATTTATTCAAAAAGAAGAAGGGATGGATAGAAAGAAGGAAGTAAGGACAGAACAAATTTTTTGTGTTTAAACTTTTTATATTTTTTTACTTTTAAGTTCCCTTTTTTGTTATTTTATTGATATTGACTGTAGATAGAGCCTCATGTGATCAGTTTTCTTCATTTTTATCATACACAGACTGGATAGATGCCTGCTATCTATTCCAGTAAATAATGCTTAAACATAAATGAATTCTTCATTCCAGTAATAAATGAGCTATGGGTTCCTGGCTTTTTTTATCTTATGTTAATAGATTATAAAGAACAACAATTAAGGCCTGATGGCTTGTTTTATCCACACACACACACAAACACACAAAAACTTTTAGATTACATTAAACTAATTTTTAAATACATTCATTATTACCAAAAGGGGAAAATGACATGTCTACAAAATGTTAGTGACCTTCAGTACTTCCTCAAACATATGCCGAAACAGGCAAATTAAGTCAATAAGGTTCACAATCAAGGGCCTAATGTTAACATATGCAGTGGCACATATGCAAAGTCTTTCTGTGCATGTTCTTCCCTCGCTTGAGAGGGTTTCCTCCAGTTTCCTCCCACAGTCCAAGAACTTGCACGTTAGCTTAATTGGTGATTCGAAATTGCCCATAGGAGTCAATTTGGTTGTTTGTCTATATATGGCGACCTGACCTGTCCAGGGTGTACCACTGCCTCTCGCCCTATGTGATGAATGAATCTTAGTATCTCAAACCTAACAGACAAATCTAAAGGCAATTACATTATTGTTTAATCGTTTATTATTAGGTTGTTAATTATTGAGTTGTTTATTATGATTATCAAATGATTTTAACAGGTTCCTATTTCGAATTTACACAACTCATCTTCACTCTTCTCAATACACGTAGTAAACTCCCAGCATAATTGGCAGCGCGCATGCGCGCGATTCACACGCATGCGCAGCACCTGTAAAGATATGTTGGCTGAATAGAAGCAAATGAATGAGTCGTGAGCTTTCGCTTTATTTTAATGAGTGATTTACTGGTTTTGTAGCTGCTGCACGTGTCAGTTTATTCTTTTAAATCAAGGTTTTAGTAAGGCGACTGTAAGTAATATTTATTTCATTCGTTGCTTAGCTAATGAAAAAAGCCACGGTACATTTGTGCAGCGTTTAAGGACCATAAAACAGAGCCCCAGTATGGATTATGAAGAAAAGGCCAACTCTGTTGCTGATCTTCTTTTAGGATATAGAAAAGACGAATCCGGCTGGAAAATCTGTAAAAAATCGGTTAGTAAATCTTTCTTTTTGTATTTTTCAATTTTTTAATTATTTACATTTCATTTACTTAATCATCACAGTGACAGTAAATTGCTGTTTTACATTTATGTGTGTTTTTTTTATATATATATGTAGAATGATGTGGTTGTTTATTGGCGTCCTTCATCTGAATTCCCTGGGAATGTGTAAGTTAAAACACATGACATGTTCCAACAGGTTATATAGGCACACCTTTTATCAACACTGATGATTAAGTAATAATTGCTGTGTACACCTACAAAGTTTAGCTGCTCATCAGCATTTGACAGCAACAGACAAACAAAAAATCTAATACGAATAATGAGTTCCAAGAGTTTACTGTACTCAGATCAGTGTAATGGTGTTATTTGACACTGGTATCATTTTAACATATATTTGTTTTAGGTTGATTAACTGAATGATTTTCCTGTTAGACCAGTCCAGGCTGTCCCCCATCCCTACTTTTAGACCTTTCAGGGGGCTGGGGTTGGCTCCAGCAGACCCCTGTGAGCTTTATTTAGGGAAAAGAAGAGAAATGTTTATATTATAAGTATGCGTTTACTGTAGTGCCTGCTTCTCAAATGCAAGTTTACTTATATTGTTACCGTTTGGTATAAAAAAATGAAACCAAAAGGAGATCCGAATTACCATTTGAGATTTGAAAAATAAAAAAGGTCTCACATTAGTTGCTGTCTGTTTCACACATTTTAGTAAACACACACAATCACCATGTTCAAGATCCAAAATGTATCATAACATATCCAAAATGTATTTGTCACATGCGCAGTATAAGATTACAGCATGTGGTTACAATATGACGTCAGTCAGGAAATTTGAAAATTGTAGCGTAAGAATACAAAACCTGGTGTTATCTTATAGAGATTTTTATTATATTGTATTGATCTTCTAACCTATAGTATAGATACATATTAAAATAACCTTTTAAATCAATTTATGCTTGTCAATATTCTATAAAAGCCCTTAGTGGATGTCAAAAGACGCATCTTCTGCTCCTGTAGTGACTGCAATACAATCATTGTCTCAAAAGAAGCATGGAAGTAATATTTTAATAATGATCTATTCATATAATGATGATTATTTTAATATGTAGTTTTTCTAGGAAAATGAAAAAATGACTTTCTATAATAAATAACAAAAAAGAATTTTTTCTTACATCCTAACTTTTTCCTTTTATTTGAGCCTTGATCAATATAGTAAATAAAATATTATATACTTATATTAATCTTACTCTAACAGTAAGTTCCACAGTTTTACAATTGTAAATTAAATAGCATTTAAATAACATGCAAATCCTAAATATGAAAATTTAATAATAGGAAAAATTCCTTATCTGTTTGTTTCATTCTTCATGTTTTTGACAAACTTCTAGCATTTTCTCACATACAGCGCGTTAGGGCTCACCAAATTTTTTTTCAGGGCAATTGGTGCACAACAAATATCCTCAATATCAGTGCTACAGTGCACACAGATTGAAAGTAAAAGTAAAACAAAAATGTAAAAAGAAAACTACAGACAACACAATCAACTATATTTATAAGTGAATGCTAAAGCAGTTTAATATATTTTTCCTCCATACAAGAGTCCAATAGTCCAAGGACAACTGACTAGATTTTGCAAACTCTGTCCTGACACAAGCTGCACTTGAGTTATCAAATCCTGCTTGTTATGGAATACACCAAAAATAAAAATCTATTACGGTTGACAACTTATTTCCATGATGTACATCATTATACCGTCCAGCCCTAACTCCCCTATCAATGTATGTAATCATATTTATAGCTAAGTAATTACAGTGCGGACTACCAAATAGGCACTGAATATGTCAAAATAAATGATTTAGGTAAAAATGGAAGGTTGCCAAAGTACGATTTTACACTTTAATACTGGTAGAAGTAGATGAATTAGTTAAAATTTGTAGATGAAATTGTAAACAGTTAACAAAAGCAAGATTTTTTTTTTAATTCACCTCAGTGCAAATTAGACATCAATGCACAGTTCACGGCTCTTAAGATGTAATTAAAGCCTTTGTTGGCTTCAGGTCTGTCTATTAAGTGTCTCTATTTGCTCAGATAGATCAGTACTGATTCTCTGTTTTGCAGATATAAGGGAGAGGGAATAGTGAATAGCAGTCCACAGAAAGTCTGGGAGTGCTTGAAACCAGATCCAAATGGGCTTCGTCTCAAATGGGACAACAACGTGAAGAAGTTTGAACAGCTTGAACGGGTTTCTACAGTAGGTTTTATACCAGCTATTGATTTTACACTGATTCCATGTCTAGCTACTTGGGCTGGTATCTGTGTGTACTAAATCTCTCAGGGCTTATGTTTAAAGACCCATTGGAATGCCACTACATATTTTTCAAAAGTAGACACTAATTTACAAAACAAACAAATAAGAAGTTACCTTCTTTGTTTTGTCTAATATTTGTGATTTTCTTCCTTCAGGACATCACAGTATGCAGAACTGTCACTCCTTCTGCCGCTATGGGTGTAATATCACCACGAGACTTTGTAGATGTTATTTTAGTCAAGCAATATGAAGATGGCACAATTACATCAAATGGTAACATATCCCTTTATTATGTTGGTTGCTCTGTATTTTTATACAATGAAATTACATTTCTTACAGGATAGAGGAGTTCATGTCTAACAACATACATTTAAACTAGAGAGGCAATAGAACAGCATTAAAAGCTGTTTTTAGTTCTGCTTTTAAAGAATTAGGACTGGTTGGTATAAGAAGTGAATGGCCACCTATAATTGAACTGACATTTCTGCTTTACTGAGACTGACAAGAACTAAGCTACACCTCCTGCCATAGAACTGATGGATAAAGAGGCCACGCCTAATTTTCTGGACCAGACAGTGGAAAAAGCCACCCCCCTTTTATAGACACTGGCAGAAAACAGTACACCTTCTGTAGGAGAACACGGCTCTTTTATTGTAGCCAAACACAATCACTGCTCGTATATCTACATTTGTTGTCCACACCTAGCTAAAATGTAGTTCTAAATCTAAATTGGTATTTGCTTTTCCATTTTATTATTATTGTCTTTTCTGTCTTTGTAGCAACTCATGTAAGCCACCTGGCTTGTCCTCCCCAGCCTGGCTACGTGCGGGGCTTTAATCATCCATGTGGCTGCATTTGTGTTCCTGTTCCAGGGTAAGCTATAAAGACTAGTCAGTTTTAGGTATTTAATTATTTACTAGCAACACCTGTGAATGGAAAATGTATCTCTAGCAAAAAACGGCAGATGGCAGCAAAGAGCCAATATTGTTTTTCAGACAGTTTTTGAACTGTCCATTACAAATCTGAATTAGGTCAGGTTTATTGATCCAGCTGACACTTTTTCTAAGCCAATTCGCAGCTAGAGTCAATTTGATTCTCAGCTAGAGTCAATGGCTATAAAATCAGGAAAATAAGGCTTTGTTACTATCACCTGGCTAGTAACAAATGCAAAAAAACTATACATATGCATGCCGATGTACTTTAAACAAGGTCCAAATAAACAGCTAGCATCAACGAATAGCAAAAAGAAAAGAAACGTGAACATAATGCATGAACAGATGATGGTTACCAGTTTGAAGCAGCGCCAAAAAGCACAACTCTGGCATAGGCATTAAATAGGTTGTGTCTATTTTTTTAATATTCATTTTTTATTTACTGAAGTTGTGAGATCTTTAAAAGGTCATTCTTTTCCAATCGAACAAATTTACCTACCAGTCACACTTGTAAGTGTGTTCTTAAATACAATTTGTGCAACAAAGTAATGTTACTTAGTTAAGCTATACATAAAGATGACAATTTGGCAACAGTTGATGCATGTATATTTTTAACTTTGTAATTTAATGCCAATATCATATCAGTTTATTATTTTGTTGCTGTTGTTATACGTCATATAATATAATGTTATTTAGTATAATTAAAACTTTAAAGTTTAATACTTTTTTTCCTTTTTCTATGGCTCACAGGGAAGCAGGTAAAACCCAGCTTATCAGCTTTTTCCAAACCGATCTTGGAGGTCTACTTCCTCGTTCTGTTGTAGATTCATTCTTCCCCGGCAGTATGACTGAGTTTTACACAAATCTCACTAAAGCTGTTAAATCTCTCAAATAGCGCAAGGAGACAATCTACAAAATCCATAACTGTTTTGATCCTATTATTATGTTGGGTCGTAGCCTTGTCTTGATTTGACCTAAACGTAGATGTCCAATTGAATTTAAAGCCTTGAGCTGTCATTTCTGAAATTGCTTAAATTTGACCTATATTTAAAATAATTGTGCTTACTTGGGATTCCATTGTTTTTTAAGTGTTTCATATCAAAAAGGTGCAGAATAGAAAACTAATAGCTGCCCAAACCTACAGCAAAATTACATTTAAAAATCTAACCTCCAATGTAGCTATCGAAAACTATCAAGATCTTTTAATTTGAATTTTAAACTGACTATGCAGATAAGTTTGACTTTTTTCACTTATGTTATGGTTTTTAATGCTTTTTAATGATTTTTTTTTTTGGCACTTATTTCAGTTAATTTTTAGGAAAAAAGTTTTCCTCTATTTGTCCTATATTACTGTTGTCAGCTTTGTTTTGAATGACTTGGTACTTATTCATTCTATTTGATTAATAATGCCTAAGAAAATAGTTTATATAATTCTCTTTAAAAAAAGGTTAAAGCGATTCCTTTTTTTTCATATTCATGTTAGGAGCTATAGTTGGGGTAACAAAACAAATTCCAACTTGAGCATAAATGTTGTAAAAATCCCAGTTTACATGCAAGATTTTACTTAGTAATAATATAAGTGCACACATGAGATGAGTTAAAGGAGTGAAGCAGTGAGGTTCACTGGCCAAAAATGACTTTGGGATCAACAAAGAACAACAAATTTGACAAAACTGCTTTAATTGTCACTACTTCAAAAAGCAAAATGTAACGGGGCCAAAAGAAATAGCACAAATATCCACTCACCAGCAATTCTACCAGCATGCTGGCCTACATTATTTCGAAGACAGACTAAACGCCTGGTTCTTTATGCAAAGTTACTTTTCTGCTCTGCACTTTTAAAATAGTATTAATTAAAGGGTCATTAAAAAAAGTCTTGTAATAATTGGGGATGCACTTGTCTCATATTGAGTATCAGTATTAGATTACTGAACTGTTGTCATATCCTATTTACAATTCTACAATCAAGACATAAGGATTTAACGTTTGAAACATTCCAGAGGTGTGTGACATTACCTGTTACAAACACACATCTTGCACATGTACAAGCCTGTACATTTTTTGCTTTACTTTCCAACACAAGCTTACAGAGTCAGTTTGATTACTGTGAGGATGACACTCATTATAGAGTTATTATCAGTAGCCTAAAGAACTTGAAGCTTTTACTATGTATATAGTTATAAGAGCACTATTAAATACCAGCTCTGATATTCTTTCATTTAAAAAATACACAAGTGTAAATTTTTGGCACATTTGGCATTTTTTTTACTTTCCCAGTGCAATATGATCATTTTTAATGTAATGAGTAGACCACCAAGAGTGTTTCTGTAGCGTGGATTCTTTCAGACAGGTTTTGGGAGACTTTCATTCATTCATTCATCTTTTATACCTGATTATTCCCAAATCCGGGGTCATGGGGTTTGCTGGAGCCTATCCCAGCGCACATATGGCGAATGGCACTCACTCCTATGGGCAATTTAGAATCACAAATCAACCTATTGCACATGTTTTCGGACTGTGGGAGGAAACCGGAGTACCCGGAGAAAACCCACACAAGCTCGGGGAGAGCATGCAAACTCCGACAGAAAGACCATGGGATTCAAACCCAGAACCTTCTTGTTGTGAGGCAACTGCGCTAACCACTGCGCCACC
>JAOTQW010000004.1:4828794-4843781 GCA_026260075.1 Sisor rabdophorus | reverse complement strand
CCCGGTTTCAGGAGACTTAGGGGCACATTAATAAATATTTTTACTATTGTGCTTGCCAGGTACAGTAGGCAGTCATCAAAGTGATTTGTAAGAAACAGAATCTCTAAGACAATTGTGCCCTCAGAGTCATGAGCATCCAATCCTTATTTAGGCATGTGGATATCATATGGTCCGAACCACAGAAAAGGCTTTTATATCTGGTCCGTTCCCACAAAACAGCCACTGTGGCACTAGTCTCAGCCTCAAACATCATGCCCACAGACCACTGGCTGAACGTCTACATACTACATACAGCTCACCAAGATCTTTGTATTGGTTGAAGTGTTCAGGATTTACGGTAGACGTGTGTGTTGTGTTGTTTTATGTTTTGCCTGAAAGTTGTCTGTTTTATAAAGTTAGCTGTTCTGTTTATAAAGCTAACAATGAGCATTAAACAAGATGGATTAAATACTGCATTCTTGATCGAAGCTAATGAAAACTAACAAGTTTTAACAGACTGGTTGCATATTGGGCTGTTATTGTCGGGTCATTTCCATCTCCCACAAAAATAAGTCATTGCATGGTTGCATTACCTGTCAGTAATATGTCCTCTTGGGCAGGCCTTTTAAATCTGCCAATGCTTTCAGACCTTTTTCGAACAGTCTGTTGGTATGGCTGTATAATACTGCTGTGCAGGACTTGCAGAAATTAGAATCTGGCTATGATGAAAGATTAAAGAAGACTACAGTTTATTACAGAGTTCCATAAATGAATCTGATCTGCCAAGGACCCACTTTACAATATACAAAGGATTTGTTGCTAACGATTGGGTACAAAGTTTCAGAAGTCTTTTAAAATGGTCTTGCTCAAAGACATTTTGTTAACAAGGATTACTTGCATAATATTATGCCAGATTTTTTTTTATGTTGCTTGCACATATACACACTGGATAATATTACACACATTCATAATTGAAAAAAAAAAAACCATCCTGTCCTAGAATCCAAACATGCAGACATACAGATGGAGTCAAAATGACTTATTGTTTCAAAAAATACTCTGAGCACTATACTGTCTTTTTAAAAATAAAATTCACTTACTTTTATATAACCTCTGAACCGATTACCTCAATTTTTAATCTAGTCTGACATTCCTGTTTCCTGCCTTTAATGCTGTAGTTGTACCCTAGTTTCGCCTGCTGTTTTTATTTGTGCCTGCAAAATGGTTACAGTGACAGCTGAATCCTTTTCTGCATGTGTTACTAGTTTAGAACTCATGTCATATGAATTTTGTTTTGAGATAATAACGATAGGACTTCCTCGATTGCCGCACATTAACTGTAAAGATCTAAAGTAAAATAAAAAAATCCACTGTGATGTTTACATGGTAAAAAGCTTGAATTGTTTAAAGTTGCACATAGGCACCAAATGCGTTTTTGAGTGTCATCAGCTGCAAAATGCATGCCTGTGAGTTATTTACTTGTCCAGTTAAGAGCATGACTGCGTGTTGCTTAGTAAAGTTACATTTCCTGAATGCATGTTTATTGGCTAAAAACGTTTGAACAAGTCGTTATGCTCAGTGCCTCAATCATTTGGTATACAGTTTATTTAGAATTTTTTTGCACTGAACATACGTGGATATATATATTTTAAATATAAACTATGTTTAGTCATTTAATTAACAGTTACTACTACTGTAAGCAGCATCTATCAATGTACAACTTACAGTAATCATATTAATAATAATAATTACTATTATTATTATTATTCAGGTTTTTACATTTACTTTAACAAAATATTTGTTTAAAGTCTGGCTTCTCTTTATCTTAAACTAATTTTATATTAGTTATTATTTATGATTATTAAGCTTTTGAATTTTTTTATCTTGTTGAATCTTATAATAATATAATAAAAATTTTCTACACATTTGCTTTAAATGATTTGAACTACATGTTTGCCTATCATTATTATTTGGATTAAAGGATTTTTCTTCCTCTCTTCCTTCCTTTTATTATTATTAATAATTATTATTATTTTTTGCTATATTGAATTTTAGTTAATTGATTATTGAATTATAAAATTATACAATAATTATTAAGTTTTAGCCTCTGAGGTGTTGAGCTGCTGCTGATGACAAGACTGTGAATTAGGATCTCTAGACTGCTTGAAATCTAATGCGATGTTTTTATTTTCAATTTAATTCAGATTTTTTTACTTTGCATAAAGGCTTTAATAAAATAAATGAAACTGTCCATGGTCTTAACAGTCTTTTAAATAGATGTTGAAATGAGGGGAAAAACTATTTTATTGTAATTATTTGCCCAAATAAAACAGCTATTTTAATCTTATTCCACTCAATGTATTTCTTTACTGAATAAATGATGACCTTTTAGAACATCATCGACATCCGTTGACTTGTTTGCAGGTCAGGTTTGTTCTGAAGTGATGATACTTGCGGTAATAAAAATGGACTGTAAATGGCAAAAACGTTAATAGAAGTTTTTTTTAAATGTGCCAACTGATGCACTTTTCAAAAGCTTCAGAAATTTTTGAGGTATTATTTATTAAAATATTAGCAGGAATGATGAAGTAGCATTTATTAACTTATTACAGGAACATATCTGGAACTTTCTGTACTTTTTATTTTCAATTAAGGTTGAATTAAAATTAGAATAAATTTTCTAATTAATATGCTTTCAGGTTATTCTAAAATATCTTACGATGTTTCAGTCATAATGTTCACTGTATTTTATTCAATATGATACAAATGTACACTGTTAAATAAAAACAAAAAACAGACTGGCATCCAGTTGTAGAAAAGTCTACTTTTACCTTTGTATTACAGCAACAAATTGACACGAGCAGATTTAGACAAAACAAAATACATAAATCTTAGACATTTTATAATAATCAAAAGCCCTAGTAATTTAAATCATTCTTAATTCTGGTAAAATTAAATTTTTATTAGGGTATTTTTGTTTGCAGGGAAAGTAACACAGTAAGAACATGATTTCTTATATTAATTTTTGACTAAGGAAACAACAGCATCTTTAATCCTGTTTTACCTTTTTTTTCTTTTCAATTAATTTATAATCTGATGTTGTGAGGCATACTCAATCATAAAATATTGTATGAAAAGACATTCTGTCTTCAGTTCTTAAATGTTTTTGTTACATTACAGAGCAAAAGAGCAATATATAGCCCAAAATATCAAACCTAAAATGTTAGGACACAGCTTCAATTCATGTGCTCATGTGGTTTTCCTACAGAATGTTTTTAAGCCTAGGATTAGACCGGATATTGATACTGGAACAGATATAAATATATAATATATTGATAAGATTTCACTGGGAATACATTGATTGGCTTTGCTAAAGTAAGATTTTGCTGGATTTTACAAATACTGCAATGAATTTTTTCATAGATTTTAGTATACAGTCAGCTAAAGGCTTTGTGAAAGTAATAAATTATAATAAAGTTTTTTTTTCTGGTAGTTGTTCACAAAAAGAATCATGTGCATTTTTCAGTTCTGCAAAATTGCAAAAACACAGAACAAGCATAAAATAAAGTTGCATTTTGTAAAATTCGGCAGCAAAAGCAAGCATTTTTGCTCAAAACAATGACAAAATCTGCAAAACCCAATAGACTTCCTGATATAAACATTGCAATACATTGGACAATACAAACGGCAGTCATACAATTGGTATTATCTTATAAAAAAATGAAATGATTTTTTTAAATTATGGTTTGCAAGATTCTGCTAGAGGTATCACAAGAAAGTAAAAACTTATGGGTTACACAAATTTTCCAAACTTTCAAGTGGATAATGTAGAAAACAAGTAACCCAAGACCAAAATGTTTTCATCATTAAAGTTTTTATGACATTATTTTTCTTAGTAATAATATAAAAACAAAAAACAAAATAAAAAACATGTTTGACCAAATTTGTATAGTGTAGTTGAGAGGGGGGGGGGATTTGAGGGAAACAAATCCTTGTATCATTTTTTTAGCATGTATAGTAAATGGAGTAGAAGGATTTAGGTTTAATGTGAAAATGTAAGTCGTGTGCAGATAGGTTGTTAAAAAAAGCTTGGAAAAAAATATTGTGCTAGAATTTAAAGATCAAAATTGGTCATGTTTGGCCACAGATCAATACTGACACATTTTTATAACCCACATGCTTTTACAATTACAGTTAAAAGATCCTAGAGGCTAAAACCTGGCAGAATATAAAAATAAGTTAACTATACTTAATCACCCACTTCCTTTATTGTTCTTTGTTTTATTTCAGTTATTTTGGTCATCTCCTGATTTCTAGATTAAAATCACAGCTCTGCTTGCTATTGTCTTAAAGAAATATTCTACAGCAGTCACTAAACAAGTGTGTTCTTATGTAAAAAAGGGGAAAAAAATTATAAACTGTATACACAGTCATCTAGTATGTCTAAGATTACAATAAAACAAATATGAGTATTTGGCCTATTTTTAAATTTTTGTACCTATTTGTAGAATTTTGCATTCTTCTTAAAACAAGTGCTTAAATAGGCAAATTAATTTTCCAAAAAGTTTATTCTGTGTGGAAATAGTTTAATAATGGGTTTAGTAATAGATACCATCCTAATATATATATAAACTTCTTGCAAAGATCAGCATACAGTTGCAGCAAAAATATCTTTTTTTTGCATTCGGAACTTAGCTCTCTTCAGCTCTTTTTCTTCTCACAATGGCTGTAAACAATCCATCAGGTAAACCTTTCAGGACAGTCAAACCCTCGAGACGTGAAAGACCTTGTGTTGTACTGTCTTGGATCTGCATCAGCTCATCACCAACCTTCAGGCCCTTCTGTTCTGCAGTACTACCTTTAACGTACAAACAGACAAATACAGATACTACAGCAAAATGTTATGGTAAAAGAAATGTTTATAATATATGGTTATATATAAAATAATATATGGTTATATTATTATTGAATTATTAGCAGGGAAGCCAGTGTAGCTTACAGAGACAGATCACTTCTATAACTTTGTTGTTTGGTTTCCTAATGCTCTGCACAAGTAATTTCATTAATTATTCAATTTAAACTGGTTGCTGTAGATAGATGGAAGATTTGGCAGACACTGTGAGATAAATAAATACCTGAAACATCTCACATTTCTGAAAAGCAAAAAAAAAAAAATGTGGACCTATATACTGCAGTGAATTCACACTCTCGGCTCATTCTTTTAGAGTAAATTCTTTTAGTGGTCAAAAAAGAGCCTAGGAGCTGTCAAATTTCAACTCGATTCACCGCCATTCTTTTACTCATAAAATTCTATTCTACATTCAGATTATTATGTTTCTTGATAAGAAATACACTATATTGCCAAAAGTTTACAAACATACAATTTTAAATATCTTGTTCCAGATTTACTTTTTATTTTGCTATTTGATTAAGCTCCACTCTTCTAGTAAGACTTTGCAGTGTAAAGCCTGACTGTGAGATATCTCTTCATTCAGTTTCAACAGTATTAGTGAGATCAGACACCAATGTCAGGTAAGGAGGTCTGGGAGTGCAGCCGACATTCTAGTTCATCCTAAAGGTGTTCAGTATTGTTAAGATGAGGACTTTGTACCAAACACTTGTTATTCACTCTAATAACACAGCATGTGATAATGGAGCTCAGGAGCTTTGTGCTCAGGGTGATTGTCATGCTGGAACAGCGTTGGAGTCTCTTAATTCGAGAAGGAATAATGTAATGGTACAACATACAAAAACATTCTAGACAACTATTTAGAGAGGTAACATGAATAGATCTGATGGTCCAAACAAACTTTTGGCAATACAGTGTATGATCAAAAAGTAATATTTAGATTATCTGCTTTAAGGCCTTACAAAAATGAAAATGAAATAAGAAATTGGTTCCACTCATCACATAAAAAACTCCCATTATCCCATTATTTTTAAAAAAACATATATGTTTTTAATACACAATTTGTTATTTCACACACATTATTGTAAAACAGTATGTCATGTTTGGAATGTACTGGCTTTAAGTAACTGACATAAGAACTCCTGCCAGGGTATGTCAAGGCACCATACAGGGACAGAGAAAAAAGTTTAATTTTAGTATATTACAAAATGATTTGCATGTTTCAATTCAAGATGCAAAAAAAGAACCTGTATAAATTCTGTTGACAACCAAAGGTTTATCTCCGTGAATAGAGCCTTTTCCACCTTCCAGCCCAAAACCCACTCCGCCTGCATTTTTCTCCAACTCCAATGTCAGGACATCTCCATCCTCTTTTTCTAAGGAACACAATACATTGAACTTGGCCTTAGTGTAATGTGGTTAAATAAACAATATTAATTTATTTTGCACTATTAAATATTTCACATATGATAACTGTTAACTGGAAAGAACAACAGAAACTGTATTTAGTGGTGTGTAGCTGTTAAGCACCTGTGAAGCCTTGCTTGGTTCCAATACTGCAGCTAGCATCAGTAGTGTTAGTATCAGTGCTATTTTCTGTCTCTTTATTCTTGCACACCACCACCACTGCCTGCTTCAGTTCACGGGCCTGCCGGAGTGCTGCTGTAGCATCGCTATGCTTCACGTTCTTTAAGGTCTGTCCATTAATAGACAGCACCTCGTCGCCTTTCTGGATGGTGCCCTCTAGAGCAGCTAAGCCTTGGGGAAAGATTTTGTGAACCTACAAAATGCAAAGATAATAATTACAAATAAATGATAAAGCTTTGTTGCAAATAAGCAAATGGTGACAAGCCAGAAGCACACATTCTGAACTTTAAGCAGCCTTAAATACAAATAAAATGATGCAACTCAAAGTTAACTTAGCAGGTCAGTTCACAAAAATTATTACATTAGATGTTCTAAAATTGGATTACATGCAGGACCCGATGTAGTCTTCGAAATAGATTAAGAATCCAATCCAGTAAATAAGTAAATAACCTTTAAAAATTACAGAAGTCAATGCTGGATAGTTTGTTTTTATAAGATGCCAATTATCTGTCATTGTTACAGTTCATTAAATTGAACCACATGGCCTGCTGGAGACGATTAGCTGTATTGTAGTGGATGCTAGGATACATGTGAAAGGCTTACTCACTGTAGTTGCTTTGTTCTGATCGATACCACCAGCGATGGTGAAACCTAGCCCAATTCCTTCCTCCTTGTGCAGAATTACAACACGAATCTCTTCAAGTTGCTGCATGAGAGTAACAGTACATCAGTCAGCAACAATACTCAAGCAATGTATACATATGAGGTGCAAATGTTGATTGACACAGTCAAATAAATTTATGGCTCATTTAATTAAGTCAGAAAGTTAGAAATTGTTTTAGAAAAACACATAAATGCTCTACTAAATTATGCACAAATCCACACTCTTAGCAAAAGAAAGGCCTATTGACAATTTAGCAAATCCAAGCTCTATTTTAAGTGAACACTAATCACTGTAAACATTCAAAAGCTCGATAAAAGAAAAAGACACTTAGAAAGGCCTTAAGGCTCAATGAATATGTCTCCTTTGCTACACAGAGAGATCTTGATGTAATAACAACTATTTTATGTGTTCTGTGTTAGCAATTTATGGTCTACTATTATTGACTGCATCTGCTAATGTGTTTGCCTCTCCAGCTTGCTGCACTATGAAAGGCTTTTTAGAGATAAGGGCTGACTATAGGTCTCAGTATGCTGATAATTCTATTGAAGGTGGATTATATTGCACTTTTAAGTATTAATGGTGTGATGTTGCAATGCTTAGTTTTATCCTGCAGGTCACTTTAGCTGTATCTTTCCACCTGAGATAAGTAGCATGGCAACTGGTACATTGTTTCATCAATGGCTAATTATCAGTTTAGCCATTTATGTTATGTAACATAAAATCTATTTAGTCGGCCTTTCTCTTTTTAAACCACTTCTGAATTCAATGATAATAAAAATTAAAATGCTTCTGTAATTGAGCTTGTTTCATTCTTCTGATCAGTGTAGGAATCACCTTTAGTGTGTCCTCATCAAGGTCCTTGACCTCATGGATTAGCCTCTGGATATCTTGAGCTGGAAGTGCTGAGATCACAGACTGGGCACACACTGCTGACGGTGTGGTGAGCGGTCGCTCAGACGAACAGCCAGGATTCCCACTGTCTTCTCCTCTCTCAATAGTGCGCTCTCTAAGCTCAGCCAAACTAACACCGAATAACATAGAGATTTAGAATGCCCTGAGCTGCCAATCTTATCTAATACTTGCTTTTTCCATGTATTTTCTTGAATTACGTGTCTGAAATGGTATGTTTCAATAGCAAATTATACAAAGCATTATTCTTAAAAAAAAAATCCAAATCTTGATTCAAGACAAAGCTGTATTTATGCCTTTCACCAGTGTTTGAATGTGTTTGTCACATTTTTTTAGAACAAGGACAACAAATAAAAGTGTCTATCATTTCAGTCTACATTGGCCAAGATTTATTTCCTCTTCTATAATTATGTCAGACAGTTATCTGTCATGCTTTCATGCACAAGATGGTGGGAATTTCCAATGCAACCAAAGGTAGCAACAAACAGTATAGTTCTAAACTGACATCAGATACACTTAAGTGGTTTACAAGAGTGCTTAGAAGCAAATCATACCTGACAGAGAAGCCCTTCTCAGCACTGTCTGGTGCTGGTGAAAGTAATGACTCAGATGCAGAAACGCCCTCCTCTGTGGGGTTATCGAGAGAGTCAGATGGCCCGTTCCACGGGTTGCCAAGCTTTGGGCATGGCGATTGAGGAAGGGATTGCATGGAACGCATAAGGGCATGCGACACCTGATTGCTAAAGGACAGGATGATCTGAAGGATTTCTCCTTCCAGACCACTTTGGTTGTGGGCATCTGGCCCTGGTGAGGTGTTCAAGGGTAGACTTCTTGTTCTTAAACTTGCAGTGTGACTGTGGTCCTCCAGTGAATATAGCTTTTGTAAAGGAGTATCTTTGGAACTGTTTGACCTTCTGGGATAATGATTAAGAGGAGGTGAGCCTTTTTGTATTAGACTCGTTTTCTCGTCATATTTCTGAACAGGACTTGTTTTTTCCTCATATTCTTGAGTAAGGCGTAATTCCTCTTCATTATCTTGAATAGGACTGGTTTCCTTTTTATTTTCCATAAAAGTAGGTATTTTTAATGAGGGGTTGGCGATATCGTCATTGAGCTGTGTGGTTTCAATTGGTTCGTCACTTTCAGTTTGAGAATTGTTTTTCTTAGAGGTTGCTTCTTTTTCATCCCAAAAAACATCGGTGGTCTGATTTATCGCTGCGGAAGATGTCTCACTGTCCTGTGTGTTAATAGCAGTGGTTCTACATTTCCATGTGCTGTTGGCCTCTACAGGCTGTTTTTTCTCAAACCTAGCTGCACTTTTTTCTGTATGAGGAATTAATGAGGATTGGGACGGTCTTCTGCTTGTCTTTTCTGTTCCTTCAGTGTTGGAAAAGGTTTCAAATGAGCTGAGCTTTTCTTTAAAAGATAAATTTGCTGTTGATGATGTAGCCCTTTGACTCACTCCAAAGGTTCTACCAGTAACCTGACTTTTTGATTGATTTTTAAAGGCCTCAGCTGGTGACCTTCCAGATTTAATGCTCCTAAGACTTTGCCGTACCCAATCTGGTTTTGGAGCCACTGGAGGCCCTTTTTTTACACCAGAGGTTTCGTCTGTGTTTGAGCTAGATATGAGGTTTGCAGTCTCTGAGACTGTGCCATTTATCTCATTGTTCCCATTATGGTCACTCATGATTTTTCGCTGGTTTAGGCGTTTTTCAAGACTGTCTGTCAATCTCACCCAAGGGTCAGCTTGCTGATCAAGGTTTATATCCACACAGTCTTGACGTTTGAGACTGGTTTTCCTAGTTGGACTGCACAGCTGATTGGGAGATCGACCTGAGAGACAAAAAATATATAATTTTTGTATATGATGCATAATGCACAGCTATATAAAGGTATAAAGTACATGTGGCCATTTTTCTTTAATAGAATCAGTATGGGTTTTTTTTTGTTAGGGAATAAATAAAACTGAGAGAAGAAATACTTGATAAAGTGTCTAATTGAAAAATATTTTGCAGTTACCAGACGATGCCAAATAAATTAATTTGTTCTCTAAAAAATTGACTATAAAATGTTAACAAATGTAATCACACAAGAATAAAATTGCCATGATACCTCTGTGTTGTCTGCCTTCTCTGTGTAGATTTTCAGCTGTATAGGCAACAACAGGTTTAGAGAGTGCTGCTTTAGCTTCTTCCGTTCGCTCATCCACTTCCTGTCACACAAACAGGAAACGGTTGGTTGATCGCAACACTTTATTTCGTTGAATCAAAAGAGGTGTAGAAACATATCTGGTAATATTATTTTTACATGCACCACTGATGCAGACCAAAATAATCCAACCACAAACTGCAGAAGCATGCCACATACCAAGCAGCAAGACCAGGGACAACATAAAAACTTGACATTTTCTTTGCATTTTGATGTCATCCTTGTGCACTGTATTCACAAGAGCAGAGGAAGCAGAAATACCACATACTTTCTTAAACAGAAGCCTTGAGATCTTTCTTAAAGCCTTGTATATATTGCAGAACAACTTGAATCAGGTAGAAAGAGGAAGAACAAGACAGTAGTTAGTTGAATCAAACAAGTTATTAATCACACTTTTAATGCCATCATGCAGGGTAGGTTAATTTATTGTTAGTTTGTATTTTTTTAAGAAGGAAATGTGTTGGTTAGGTATAATTAGTTCTGGAAAAAAGTTTAATGTCATTAGCGATTTAAACAAAAGCATATATAACAACACTTGCTAACTATGTTTGTTTCTTGATTCAACACAATGAATCTAACAATTAAAAATATTTTTTTCTTATTTTCATAGTTTCATAGTTTTTTCATGGTGTAGTGGTTCGATACCCAAGTCTTTCTAAACGGCTTATTTCCTAGCTCCTGGAGTGAATCACAGCGCACATATGGCGAGAGACAAGGGGTACACCCTGGACAGGTCAACAGTTCATCGCAGGGCCAGACATAGACAAACAACCACACACACTTACACTCATTTTTATGTAAAATTACAATTTAATAAACGCTCATTAAATTTTTCAACTCTGAATGATAGACAACTTTTGAAGTCAAACTGATCACACCTACTTACACTCAACTACCATTTATGGATGTTTACATGTCCTGATTTGATACATCTTTCTTTTTAGCGGTGTTAAGTGTAATGAAGAAGTACACCAGTTACACCATAAAGAAATGTCATTAGATTAGGACTGTGTAAATAAATCTTACAAATACAAATGTTATATATTTTAACCCTGAAAGTTTGCACTGGTGACTTTGTATGCAAGAAAAACTATTTAGAATTTCACAATTCAAAGGATGTTAACCCTTCCAAGTAATGTAAATTGAATGTTTACCTGGCAGTTTTGTGTAGGCAATGGATCTTCCTCTTTCACTGGTGAACCTCCACTAGAGCCACTAGTGTCAGTTAGTGCGTCTTCATTGGTGACACCTTTCCGTCTACAGTACCTTCGTGGCAGAGAACGAGGCCTTCCTTTAAAACCTCTTGTTTTGCCAAAACCTCCATCTAACCTCTCATGACTGACAAAGTTCTTTTGGGAATTGTAGGGCACATTGTAGTCATCGTTTGTATATAATGTTGGGGATGGCTTGCCACTGGTGTAAGCATCACAGTTGGCTGTTAAAGAGATGTCCATGCTTTGTACCCGGGTGGCGTTTTGGTGTTTGGTGATGGACAGAATGTTTGCACCGGTTGAGGTGTTGCGCTGGCTGTATGCACCCTCGCTGCAGGACCGGATCATGGGTTTCTGGGCTTGCCTGAAGCTCATCTGGCTGTTCTGGCTGTTTTGGTCCACACAGCGCTCACATTTGGCCCTGTTTTGTAAACCTGGCTCCATTCTTTTTAGACCTGACATTAGACTTTAGATTAGATTTCAAAAAACATAATAACCTACTAGTTTAGGTGCTCTGTGTTAATATGGGTTTAAAAAATGTGGGTATATGTCTAGACTACATTAAAGCCTGACAGTTAAATAACTGACACTGGTATTTTGCTAAACAAAAGATGCATCTAAATTGATTTACTGTGGCTCATCTCTTTAGAGGAGGAATATTTTTAATTCCTTTGTATGCATTTAAATGCATGTGTGTAAGTATGGCCTAGACATTGTAAATCACACTTACCGTCTATACTCCAATGACTCTTGTCTCTCTTCATTTTACTGTTCTCTACTGCCTGGGCAATAGTCTCATTTAGTTGCTGTTCAGAAACCTGGACACCGTCAAACATACAATCTGTCTTTTAAATTGAATTTGTTCTTCTATTATTTGACATGAAAATTGTAAGGATTACATCAGTATAGATGTTGACATAAATCAACATTATGCAAGCTACACCAGAGTCCATCTAATGGTCCAATGTGAAAACCCCGGGCAGGTCCAAATTAAATACAGCAGGGCAAATTACAAAGCAAGCAGTAATTCCAAGGCAATACATCGCATAAAACCTAATAATGGAATAACAAGGGTCCTGGTATCATGAATTTTATCATTAGAAGGCAAATGTAATGAAAAAACATGTGTGCTCAACATGTAAAGAAAAAACGCTGTGTTTTCTTAGGGCTATACCAATATACGTGTATAATTTATTTAATGTGTATAAATTTTGGCTATTTTTTTAGAGTAATCGCTATATACTGTATATACTGTAGAACTATCTACAATTGTGTATAAAAAGCTGTACAGATACAGATAACTGTTGGGCTATCAGAGCTTACTTTAGGATCAGGATGTCGACTGATGATAAGCTGAATTGGCCCTGGGTTGCACTGACTTAGAACTGTGTACACATCATTGAGTGTCATGTTGCAAACCACAGTGTCATTAATCTCTACAATCTCATCTCCACATCTGAAAAAACATCAAATGAGAACAGATGACTGTTGGTAGACAGAAAGAAAAGGAGAAAAGTCATTTTAACAAATGAAAAGGGGTTTCTCATACCTTAAGCGGCTGTCCATGTGTGCTACTGAACCAGGTGACAATGTGTGAATGTAGATTCCAGGACCACCTTCAGCAGATGGAACACAGCACAACCCAATACCAAGGCCTACACCAACCTCTATACACATAAACAGGCAATATATCATATTTAATCATTATGGCATGGTAAAATTAGTTTTAGCCCAGGAAGGTAAGGTCAGTTTGAAGAGTCAGCCATGATAACGTACTCCCAGCAGCAAGAAATAGGCTTAAAGCCTTGCTCAAGGTCCCAACAGCAGTGCAGTGAACCCCAGTTTTCTTAACAACTAACAGTCTGTTTGAAACATCATTACCCCAAAGAGCTGTAAAATTAATTTTTAATTGTACTATTATTTTTACTATTAATTCATATTATTATAAATAGTAATATTATTGTAATATTTTGCCATTTGTTGTTATATACTAGTCAACATTAGAAGTAAATCCAAAACAATTTCTGTTTTTGTCTTAGAATGTCTTTTAATTTGGTCAACCTAAAAATGTTGACTACTGTATACTACAGCATACCCTTATACTGACCCTTCTGCAAAGTGATTTCCATCATGATGCGGTCTTTGGGTTTGGCCTGAGTGCCCAGATTAGGGAAATCAGTCAGCTCATCACTGACTCTGTTGATAGCTGCCGTGGAGCTCAAAGATTTGGATCGGCACAGCTGAGCCATATGAGTCTGACTGCCAACCACAGCACCCAACCTGGTCTTTACCACCAGCGTCAGCAGACCTTTCTTCACTTGCTTTAGAAACCACAGAAAGCAAGAGTGGAAAAATGGATTTGAACAATGATGAATACACTGACAAATGAATAAATGACTGTGCATGAATTGTGGTTTGATTCTAATATGCGTAGTAAGAACATTTCAGAGTAGCCGAGATAGAAGAGCTCATTAATAGATAAACAGACAGGTTGATGAATTGATGCCTAAATTCAATACTTGTAAAGAACTACAGATGTGGTTTATTTTATCTTTATATTATATTATTAATAAAGGGCACATGTGTCAGTAGGTCCTTTTAGTCAAATATTTGATAAACAAGATCAGTTATCTATCTAATAAAATAAAGTATGGCTGCTGATTAGCTAAAATTAACATTTTGCAGGCAAAGAAGCAGGGGGGGCTATTTGCAGTGCACACACATTTACATCAATGGCAATTTAGCATTGACAAACTACATACTGGCATGTTTGTGGAAGGTAGAAGTATGCAGTACATCCCAAGGTCCAAACACTGATCATAGGAGAACATGATTAGAACCTCCATATATATATATATTTTTTTTAATTTAGGATCCAGGCCTGATTGCTAGCCACTACAGCAAGTTACCTTTGGGGTGGGATTGTGAGGTGAAGTTTATAATACAGATTAGCATTTTTAAATATATAACATGCTACATACATACATATAAATGAATGAATAGATAAATAAAATGTAGGACTGAATATATATATAGGTTACTTAATTGTTCATAAGGGTTACATGATGAATAAGAGAATAGCTGCAAAAACAGATTCAATGGATAAATAAATAATTTTCCTCTTCAGGTTAGCACGGTGACCTCACAGCAATGGGATCTTTTTGATTGTGCATGTTCTTCCCAGCGATTGCATGGGTTAATTCTGTGTTCTCCGATTTCCTCCAAAAAAATATGTACATTAAGTTGATTGGTGATACTAAATTACTAAATTAGGAGTGAGTGTGCATGGTTTTCCATCAATCTGTGGCCCTCTGATGGACTGACAACCTGTCTTTTGCCCTATGTGTGCTGGGATAGACTTTATCAGAGTCAGGGAATGAGTTAGGGAATGAGTGGGTATAGAAGATAAATGAATGTGCTTTTTCATGTGGTTTCTAGTATTGTTTAAATGTTTAATAAGACTATATGGATGGATGGATGGATGGATGGATGGATGGATGGATGGATGGATGGATGG
>JAOTQW010000004.1:4809453-4821804 GCA_026260075.1 Sisor rabdophorus | reverse complement strand
TAGATAGATAGATAGATAGATAGATAGATAGATAGATAGATAGATAGATAAAAAGTAAATGTATTCTTTTGTAGTAGATTACTATAATAGTATTTACTACATCTTACAATGTTGTAGGTTCATTTCGAGTACTGTTATAAATAAAAAAATATTACTATACATATAACTAGACACATGGGGTGAGATCCTGTCACCTTCTAAAGCTTAAAGGCAAAAAAAACACTCAGCAAACACTCAATCTAAAAAGGGTGCATTTGGCAGCCAACCACCTGTCTGAGCTTTTCATGGGAAACACTCCTTTTGTTCTCAAGCTTGATTAGGATCAGCAGTCTTCCGGCTCTTTCAGCTGCGCAGGTGGGGTGTTTTTTTCATTACGGTAATGTTGCAACAATTTAGACCTGTGTCATCTGACCTCTGTTTCTCCTGAATAATAAAGAGATAATAGAAAGCCTAGGAAGGCATCTATGCAGCATGGAGTGTGTAGAGAAAGACACCAAAAAGAGGGGGGAGAAAAGAGCTGTTGAATAGTATACACCACACAAAGACGCTACTGTAACGTAATAGTCAGAAAAGAGCTGCTGAGAAATAAGAATAGCCCTAAACAAAACCAGAAATGACACGAATGATGCAGAGGGTCAAATAAAATGGAGATCAGGTTATGATAGGAGTGTCAGCCAGAAGAGAGGGGGTGAGAATTTTTAGCTGGATTTGAAATGTTGCCAGCATATGGAGGCTGGGAGGAATCACAGACAAAGTGGAGTTGAATCTACTAGGCAGATGTCAAGGACGACGACCGCTACAGGGGCGTGCATCCTTCTTGCAGCTGACCCAAAAATTCAATGTGGTTGCATACACTTCTAGGAATTTGTTAGCTGATATGTTTGTATATTCATAGTCACGCAGATGCTAATGAGATTGGGATAATGACTTTAATAGATTTTACCTACAGATTGGCTAAGGAGTGTTCTAACTTACAGTAGCTCTTTTTTTGTTCAATAGGCTATAAATTACATTGTGCATGATGATCTACAAATGGTGGCACGGGCGTGTTGTGGTTAGCGCGTACACTCTACAGAAAAAAGGTTGTGGGTTCGATTCCTGGGTCTTTCTGTGCGGAGTTTGAATGTCTTCCCTGCGTTTGTGTGGGTTTCTTCCAGGTACTTCAGTTTCCTCTTACAGTCCAAAAACATATGCATTAGGTTGATTTGTGATTCACATTCCTAAATTGCCTATGGAAATGTGTGTAAATTCATGTGGTTGTGTGTGAATGAATAAATGAATGATGAGCTATGTTCATCTGCTAGTATAAACCAGACTCTATAAATAAAATAAAATACAATATTTTATACTACATATGCTTGGTTTTGGGTTTTCAAAATGAATAAAATGTATTTATGATATCTGCCATTGTTTGGTGTCAGACCTTTCCATAACAGTATGTAGCCAACAACTGATGGTATAGTCACACAGAATGTCTGTTACTTGATCACAGTTAGTCCATGAATAATGACTGTTGGGACACCCTAATCTTCTCCGCAGTGTCTTGTTACATCTCAAACAGGGTACAATTCCTGGCAGATGGTAACAAGAATAATTACTGTGGGGTCTAGTCCAGGAAATAAACATATTTACATCTTAGCTCCATATTTTATGTACATGATACCTTTTAAGCGACTCATATAACAATACTACATGTAGCTCTATAACTAATAATGTACAGTTTATACACAATTGTGGGGAGCACTTAACAAATAATAGCACTATAACCAAAGAAAGCGGACTGACATGCAACCATAGACTTTTTGTCCGAGAAAATCATGCAAGTTATCAAAAAAAATCTATTGCGTAACAGATTTGCAGCAGCTTTGTTTTAGGAGGACCATTAAAAACATGATAAGTGCATCTTCCAATGTATTAGAATCCAACCTAGCCTGAGTTGCAATCCTATGTTTGTGTGGCATATGCATTAAAAAGCCAGCCAATGAGGCATCAATGAGGCATCTAGGGTGTCTTTGTTTCTGTATAATGTCATGTGATAGGCTTGTGTCTGGATCAATCTTGACACTGACTACAGTACTAGTCAGTTAAAGAGAAATAATTTATACTTACAAGACATGATTTTGTCTTTTCTGTAAGGTACTACAGCTTGTGTTATATAAAATAACAATGTATTGTTAGGCATGGTAACACAACTTAACCCCTGTAATCTGTCCAGGGAGTGCCGTAGCGTCCCTCCTGTGAGCAGGAAATGGGCGAAACCTTGGTATTACATTGACAGTTTGTGCTGTGAAGGAAGCTGCTCCTGATAGCAGAGGCCGTTCAGTTTCCTGTTGTGCACAACATTTTGGGTATTCCCCATGAGAGGATGAGAAGGACAAAGGGATGCAGGTTACTGTCTAATAAAAGCAGGGAAAGTGCCAAAGCATCAAATGCATGTGCGAATATGCTTATATACAACTAGAGCAAATGTATTAGTAAAATAAGTCAGGTGTTATTGGAAAAAAAAAAATTCAAAAAATCTCCAAAGAGTGAAACTTAAATTATGATGAAACGTTATTGACAGTTTTGTGGATCTAGACAGTGCTGTATGTGTGACAGTGCTGTACCTGCACCAGCTGGATCTTATGAGACCATCTTAAAGTAAAACCTCTGTGTGTATGTATATATATATATATATATATATATATATAAAGGTAACACTTAAACAACACAATGTAACACACACTTCTATGAAATCAAACTGCCCACAACACTGATATTGATATTATAATGATATTGCACAACAGCATTGATGTCACATGTGAATGAAATAGTCAACAGATGGAAATTAAAGGCAATTAGCAAAACACCACCAATGAAGGAGTGGTTCTGCAGGTGGTGACCATAGACTACTTTTCAGTTCCTATGCTTTCCGGCTGATGTCTTGGTCACTTTTGAATCCTGGCGGTGCATTCATTCAAGATGACACATGACTGCGAGCTGTGGCAGAGCGAGATGTTTGCTGTGTCTGTCAGCGTAGTGTCCAAAGCATGAATACGCTACTAGGAGACTGGCCAGTGCCTCAGGAGATGTAGAGAAGGCCATAGGAGGACAACAACACATCATGAGGACAGCTACCTCCGCCTTTGTGCGAGGATGTGCATGTGTCTGCTCAAATGGTAAGAAAAAACTCCATGAGGGAGGTGTAAGCGCCCGACGTTCACAGGTGGGGGTTGTGCTTAAAGCCTAACACTATGCATTACATTGGCATTCGCCGGAGAACACCAAGATTAGCAAGCTTGCCACTGGTGCCCTCTGCGCTTCACAGATTTAATCAGGAGCATGCCCAAACGTTGTGGGTCATACAGGCAAATGGAGGCCACACACACTACTGAACCTCAAGTTGGATCACCCTGTAGTTTTTCCACCTGAATTTTAAGTGTGATTTTGTTGTCAGAAGAAATAGTCTTATTAAATACTTAATAGTTGAATATGCTGACAACAAAATCACAAATTATTTTATAAGAATATCTCATTCATTTATTTACAGCAAGAAGGTCCTTTTTTTAGGAATCATTAAATCTTTTTAGTGCATTTCTAAGAAGAGAGACATTCAACAACCATTGTACAAGAACAAACTTTTTAATAAATTGAAATAAATACTCCAGTACATGCTCAATCTAGGGGGAAAATGCTATTGTTATTCCGGTAAATAGTCAAACACCTATGGCACACACTCACAGCAGCTTTAATCCATCCAAAAAAAACTCACACATTGGAATACACAGCATCATCATGCATCTCCATCTCACTGCACTTCTTAACATCCATCACACATCTGACAACAACTATCATTCTGCTGCTCTCAGACATTAAAACTGAGGTAAACTTTCAACTAGTTTTATTTTTGATTGACCATTTCAGTCTAACGTACAAAATTACCACAACATCTGTGGCTACCAGTGAGTGAACACAAGACAGAAATATGATGTGATGTCAGTTTTGGCAGTTTTTTTTCATTACATCCAGTGCAAAAAAAAAACTGCCATCTTGGTTGCACAGGAACAGTTAACCAGGCAAATGTGTACAAATTCTTTACATTCGCTCAACAGGATCACACAACATGGGGTTAAATCATATTAGTCTCTTTGGTACATTTAAAAAATATCTGTAATAGACTTTATTTTAATTCACAGAATTTGAGTTGACTGGGGGGAGTGTCCTGGGCGAGGATCGTTCCCTGAGCGCCTGCGAGAGCAACGTGCATCCATCAGAAACGGCGCAAGCTGATTGCCGTAGCCTTTCGCGGTAAGTAGGCATTTGGGTGCTGTTCTCTGCATGCTGGGATACGTCTCGGAGACCCTGCATGAGGAGAACACAAGCAGAAACAACACTCATGGCTCCTCCCAGTACAGCCGTCTGCACCGTTTTACCATCTGCACTAACATTAGCTGGTTTGCCCAGAAACTGAGGCTCAGTGGCGAATCCCACCAGTGCGTTGACGGCCTGGACCAATGGCCCGCTAAAAAGCACACAGCGGTTACGTGTCAGCTCGCTTGGGTTCGTCTTCACCTCCTTGACACAGGCGAGAAGCGCGGTGGCACTCGTGCTCATGCATTTTACACTGGCTTTGAACTGCTCTTTAGCAAACTTGTCCTTGGATTTTTCACTAGCCAAAGACGACGCCTCTGTGAGAGTGGTCAGGTTTCGGCGTATGTTTTGGGAAACTTCCAGGAGGAGTTGGGGAGTTAAATCAGAAAGCGAGGTCACACGCAAGACAGCGCAAGTTTGATCGACCTCGTGACGACATCGCGTAACTTTGTAACGATCCACCAGTCCAGGAATGGCCGCATGCGAACCTGGTGCCTCCACCGCCGCCAGGTATGCAGCATGAGCTGAAAACTCTGTGAGAGACACCACCAGGTTACCCATTTCCACTAATCGCTCCCCGACCTCCATAAATTTCCCCATGTTAAGCTGGCTCTGAATGTCATGAGTGATAATGGACAGTTCCTTTGTCCTTGCGATCACTGTGTCCCGACACTTCTCGAAGGTCTCTGCCACTGGCACACCATCCGCCGTCATCACCGGCCTTGTCTCGCTGGACAGCAGAAGCAAATCCGCCACCAACTGCATCTTGCTTTTGCATGCGTCGCAAACAGACGAGAGTCTTTTGCGCTGCTGCAGGCTGCTACTTGGGATGTTGGACGTTGGAACCTCGCTGTCTGACTTTCCCGAGCCACTACTAGCCATAGTACGGTGGTCGAGCTAATATTCTGGATTTTCTTTTTTGTACAAAATATATATAACACCACACATTCCACAGTACAAACTCATAACTTACATGACAATATCTTCAGAAATAATACCACACCACCCCTAAGAAACTGGCCAAAAGTGTTGTCCTTCAGAAAATACTAACATCCACTGTTCATCCTACTAGTTTAACAACATTTGCAAAGAAAAAAAAAGATAATGCAACTTCACATGTGGAAATCATGTTCTGCTATACATGCTATATTTAAAATAAAAGAGGGGTCACTGAGGTCAAAATTCACGCTACATTTAAAATCCCTTCAGAATAAATGATACTGGACTCCATATGGTTTGAGCTCATCTGAATCGAAATGTATACAAAAAAATTACATCGGAGACAGATTCACAGGTTGTTTTTCATCTCTCTAGGTCAAACAACACACATCGATATACATACAAAAGAGACAAAAAATAATAATTAAAAAAAAAACAAATAACATGTACTTGCTGCAGTGCCATACAAGAGAATCTATTATTTATTTCATGGTCAAGCAGATGACCGTTTATAGTTCATTACTCTTCTCGTGGTTAAAAGAGGCCAAACGAAATCTTCTAAATGACTAAAACCGGACGAGCCATTGTTAATTTTGATCCTCCCGTGAAAAGTGCCGTTGAGGGTCATGGCTGTAACGCAGCAGCAGTTTGAATGAAGCCCTCTGTGAGGATCCACCGCCTTTAGCACCATCATCCCACGACACCTAGGGTATATAAGACTCCCAAACAGGAATTCAATCTCCAAATGACCAGGATTCGCCTTCTCTCGGCTTTTAACCTCCTCTTCTTTGCTCTTAACCCAGAGTTGTTGGTCAGTTCTTGATGAAACACTGGTCCCTTATGCATTACTGTCTATTTCCCATGCACCTTCCTCAGCAAAAAGCATGAGAACCATGGTACCATCCGGCACGCGCACTGTTGGACTTCCCGGTCTGAAACATCTTACTTAAAAAGTTTTACACACACACACACACACAAAGGTTTCTAACCCATTACCATATGTTTCAGTAAGGAATCAACATGAGCTTTATTCCAGGTTTCCATGTGTGTGTGGGGTCTCTTCGTCTGCATGAGGAAGCAAACTGGAGGGTGCGGCTTTACTTCAAATAGGAAACAAGGCGTAGAGGGATTTAACAGCCGGGTTTCCTTCGAAAAGACTGTGTTTGTTTTTAAAAATGAAGTTGTAATTCTCCCGAAAAGGCGAGTTTGGGGTGAACGCGTGTAGCTAGCTTGTTGGCTAATTCGTCAGAGGGTGCGGCTGCGCTTCAGTTGGGAGACAGAAACACGGCGCGCGAGAGGGAGCTTCTTTTAAAACTGCAACCGTTTTCCCCCCTTCTGTGTTAGCGTCCGTTATATTCCAGTCGGAAAAAAATGAAGTTTAGTGTCGAAAATAATTCCACATCCACTCGTGTCACTCCGAAGCTTCCTTTAAATCGTCAACGTTTTATTTGGCTGAATTGTAAGGGTTTTTTTAAGTTGGTTCATTTCCACACTAAAGCCATCGTTTCCCAAGGCCCCGACTACCGGCGTAAGAGCAAAATTACATCCGAACGTGCTGCTAGCTTCCCCAGCGTTTCTCCTCCTTTATTTTTAACACTTGTTCCATTTTTCCATACTTTAGGCTCGCCGTAGTTTTATACTCCAGATAAAGAGAAAGTCATTCATACTCAACTTGCAGATAGCTTAGAGCTAACTCACTACTTGAGAGTTTAATCCTTACTTCTAGCATAACCTTTAGCTCGCTAACAATGTGTGTCAAGTACGCGCCTACATTGATTTTGACTTGGCATATGTTTTAGATTTAAACGCAAGTAAAGTCGCAGATTATTTTAGAAAACTAGTCACGTATTCACATTATCTGTTATATTTATTATACCACATCCCGCTTGTGTTATGCAAGCGACAACAATTCAGGTTACTGTTATGGGTGTCTTTTCATTAATATTTACATGTTGTTTAATAGTTGACTTTTTTTATTACTAATTATGATTTGTAGGTATTGTTAATTAAAATGTAATTATTTATAATAATGTTATTTATAAAATAATAATAAGTGTATTATCCATCATCACTATCTCAGTTTTGAGGGCAAACTCCTACTAATACGTCCTCCCCATAACAACAAAAACACATTATTGAACCAAAAGATTTACTCATGGGAGGCGTGATTGAAGCCCGAACAAATATAACGTCATATTTTATTCCTCTTTTTATTGGACATGAAAAGCATTTTCTGGACATTAAGGAACCAATCCATAAGTGAAGGTGGGGCTTAAAGCCGGGTGGAAGACACGTTTGTTTGTTTTCTTTAATAATAAAAAAAATTAACGTTGATCAAAAAATTACACAAAAATGTAATACAGATAATCAGAAAGGATTTATGTCTTTTATATCTGTTTATATTAACCACCACTTAAACTATTGGAATAGGATTAATTAAAATAGTAATAACTGTAATATATAATAGGTTATTCTTATTATAATAATTCTAACAATAATAACTAGTGTTTTACAGATTTTTAGGTTCAAAATTCTTCTCTCTCAAATTCTTTCAACTTGTGAATTTGTTTCTAGTTCTTACTTAAGTTTGTCATTTTTATATTGTTCGCTTTAATTAGTTTCGTTTAATTAGCTTTTCAATTAGTTCGTTTCTATGTATATGTTTCTATTTTCTTTTCTATATATATATATATAGGTACCATTTCATAAACCCGTTATTCAGTAGTGACGTCAAACAACTAAACCAATCAGAAAACACCAAGCCAAACCATTTCAACCAATCCGCAAAGTCAACGTTGGAAAAACATGGCGTCTTCCATCAGATGGAGGTTTTTACCAATGTTGCTTTTGTCAATATTTATCCTTTTGGTTCATTGTTCGGATAGTAAATCAAAGAAAAAGAAGGATATTCGGGATTATAATGACGCAGATATGGCAAGGCTGCTGGAGCAGTGGGAGGTAATTCATGCACAGCAACGACTGAACGTTTCACTAGCGTTAGCACATTGCATTAGCACTGAGCCTCAGTACAGAGAAATCCCCGGATTACCCTGTGACTGCTTTGTTTTTTATGATATAAAGTAACACAAATTTTTATATAGGCATGTTTGCAGGCTTAAATAAAGCCTTGAATACTTTACAATTGAAATCTGTTGGTCGTTGATTAGTTTACGTCTGTGTCTTCTTTATGGCGTCCCGTACTAGTACGTGCCCTAGCAACCAGGTTACGTATATGAACAACAGACTAATAATTATAGTAGGACAAGTACCAGGTCTATCTGTGTGTTTAATTAACGTAGAAAATGTGGCTATAAATTCAATGGCCATTTATATAAGTACACTGCACATCTGCTCATTTAAGCATTTAGTCGAGCAGTTTTGAGACGGACAAAGACAGAGGTGGGCAGTCTCGGTCCTGTAGGGCCGGTGTCCTGCAGAGTCGGTGTCCTGCAGAGTGTAGCCCTAATCAAACCCATCTGAACCAGCTAATCAAGATCTGCAGGGTTGGTATGATGAGGCTTATAAAGCCGAGATTTCCCACCCCTGGACAAAGAGCATACAGATCAAGAGTTTCGATTAATGTTTATGTAATTAGCGGTTTATAACTTTTAATTTTAGTTAATAAGTGTTTTTTAATTTGTTTTTGTAAATATTTCTACCACTTGTAGGTTGGGCTTTAATCGGTGGGGCATGTTGCTAGTTGTAGGGGTACTTATAGACTGGCTGGTGAGCCTGCTGTGCATTTTCTTCTTGGCAACTGTCCATTACACACCCGAAGGTTGCCTGAGTGCATATGCTGTCTCTTTTCACCTAAATTCACCTTTGAAGCTATTTCCCCCTGTGGGGTAATACATTTTAGTAGATCGATCAATACACTATTAGATAATTTTTTTTGGCAAATGCAATAATTATAAACTGTATAAGATATAGTGAAATGTGTTTTTTCCAGACATAGCGCAGGATCAGCTATGGTACAGCGCCTGAAGCAAGAAGGGTAGTGGTAGTGTGGGGCTTGAACCCAGGCCTTCCTGTTCTTCCTTGCCGGGGGTGGGGCAAGGAAGGAAACTTCAACCGGCGGGGCTTCTCTCGATCAACAACTCTGTGACTTAGCCATTTGATCCAATACTGCCTATTACTCATCAATACCCATGCCTTAGCAAAATATATCAGTTTAAAAAACGAAAGAGTAAAAATTAAAAATGGATCTTTGAGTTGCCACTTTAATGCAAAACAAATATAAGTGGCGATTCTTTCTCTAGTATCTGTAGTACCCATTAACACTATTAGTAATTACTTTTCTTTGAATTGCTAATGATAGTTAGTTGCATCATGCCATGCAAACAAAAAAAAAAAAGGTTAAGGTCATTCGCTTATGCACTGCTACTTTGTGGTATCTGTGGTAACTAAAACTTAAAATTTAACACCATGCTACTTTTACACAACTGCTACCTGACAATTATATGTGTTTAACTTGCAGCACAGTTTAGTAATTGACAAAAAAAAATCACCCAGTTGACAAATAATTAACTTGGTTAACATTAAGTTTTACCCAGTTTAAATTAGCAGGAATTTCTGCTCTTTGTTTCAAAAATAATTATGCTGTATGAATTCCTGTCTTGTTAACTTTTCTCTAATTTCTGTTCTCATTTATTTTCACAGAAAGATGACGATATTGAAGAAGGGGATTTGCCAGAGCACAGAAGACCTTCGCCACCCATTGACTTCTCCAAAGTAGACCCTTCCAAACCTGAAGATCTTCTGAAGATGTCCAAGAAGGGAAAGACCCTGATGGTGTTCGCAACGGTTTCTGGAAACCCCACAGAGAAGGAGACAGAGGAAGTCACCAGCCTGTGGCAGGGAAGCCTGTTCAATGCCAACTTTGACATACAGAGGTACTGTGCTTTATACATCTGAACGTTTTAAGGGAATCAGAATGAACTTAAGCTGGAGTATATTGACCATGTAGTGAAACAATTACTTTGGTGAAACAATTGAAACAATTATGACCTATATTTTGTATATAGATCTGTATGACTTAAAGGTTTAAGTCAGATTCTTACATCTCCACAAACATTTAAAGATTTTCCTCATATCATATAAGTTATGAGATGGGAACAGCAGTTTACTGTAGTTTATTGAACAACTTACCATATTTAGATTGTTGTAATGATTATTGGTGGCCTAGATCATTTCAACCAAAAATGTTTGAAAAAAGCTGTATGCTTTAAACAGCAGTCCAGCTACACAATAATGAAATTTATGCCAGTTACAATGATTACAGTATCTTTCATAAGTTGTTGCAGGTCTTTTAGCTGGCTACTTCTTCATGTTGTTGTTCCCTGTGTTCTTATTCAGTTGGAATCTTTACTTGACCATAATTAACATAAAGTTTTAACCCAGACGAGCAACCTTTTAGAGAAGTTACTGAATAACTATGAATGAGCAAATAGTAAGCATAGTGCTGTACAACCTGAATACAAGATAGGGTGGGCAAAACATGGAATGGTTTCGTCTGTCGATAGATAGAAGAGGGATGAATGGGTGGACGAAAGGCTAGATGGGTTGACAAATGGCTAGATGGTGGACAATTCAGAATTAACACTTTATTAGTATAATTTATATCAGTAGAATGCTATATGCCAACTTTTAAACATGCAGAACAGAAGAAATGATCATTTTGGATTAATTGCGAATGCACAAAAATATTAGACTGTATTAGTAACAGTAGGCTCCAGGCTTTGTTGGCTTGCATAAGAAAGAAGGTTGATCCACACACTGTAGAAAAATTATTTGTTGGCTGTATTTCCAGAAGCTTTTAAAAAAAAAAACAGGATAAGCTGCTCAGCTAATAAATAATTCTTTAATTTGCCTACATTTATTAGTAATAAAGACGTCCTCAGTGTCTAATCCTTGCATGATTTGTTTTTTTCAATGACCATTTCTCAATCTAAAACTTCAGTTACAGTTACTAGTGACAAGCTAAACGCTGATGGTAAAACAGTCTTTATCCCCATAGCACTGATAAATAAAATATTTTTTAGTGTGTGTCATTGGCTGTTATTGCATTACCAATATTAAACTTAATGACTGATTTGAGAATAGTTTTCCTTCCTGTTTTAACATCCAAGGTTTGTGGTGGGTTCCAACCGCGTCATCTTCATGCTACGTGATGGCAGCTATGCCTGGGAGATTAAAGACTTCCTGACCCTCCAGGAGCGGTGCGAGGACGTGACTGTGGAAGGCCAGGTGTTTCCTGGGAAAGCAGCCAATAAAGCCAATAAAGGCAACAAGGAGAAACAGCAAAATGAAACCAAAAAGAAAAAAGACAAAAATGCAGGCAACAGAATAAATAAAAGCAAACAGGAGCTATAATTGCAAGATTTGTGGAGCGAGGACAGGCATGTTGATGCATAAACTGACTCATTTTTAAATATGGTTACATCTTTATTCACTCGCATCAAAAGGCACTTAAAGAATCATCAAAAATGACTGCAGTATTTTTTTGGGGGGGAATTACTTAATCCTCTCTTCATTGATCCAAATGCTTGCAAAGATAGATTTGTCTATTGAATTAAAATGACTAATCATGAAAATGAAATGAAAAATTATCAAAACGATTTGGCCTTTTCACTTTTCATTAATACCCCACCATTATAAATCACTTAAATTTAACACCTCATTTTCAATCAAAATAAAAATAAGTTTGTAATATCTAAATGCTGTGTTACTTTTCCCAAGCCTGCTGGAAACCTTTTCACAAAAAACCTTTATTTTTACTCTCCATTTTGCTGTTGGATTGGGGTCCACTATTCTATTAAAATTTTTCATGACAGTTTGTAGCTTGAATGTGAGATTTGGGTTCATTTTAGGTTAAAATGTGTGATGGGCAACCTCTTGGAAACAAACGCTACCACTGTCACTTTGGAGAATATCATCAGTTCTTAACAGGCACCTATTAAAGCTGGTATGTCATTTATTGAGTTACATAATTCACATTTGTGGCGGCGCGGTGGCGCAGTGGTTAGCACCGTCGCCTCACAACAAGAAGGTCCTCGGTTCGAA
>JAOTQW010000004.1:4734242-4753875 GCA_026260075.1 Sisor rabdophorus | reverse complement strand
CTGCTATTTCTCACATTAAGTTGTTGCCGTTTGTTGTTTGACTCACTGATTTGCAAAACAACAATTTTACTATTTTAATTAACAAAAATATAGTTATCTAAATGCAATGTAACCAGTGTTAGCCAATAGTGTCACTACATTTTTTAGCTTTTCAGGCGCGGTGGGGAAGTGGCTAGCATTGTCGCCTTACAACAAGAAGTTCGAATCCCGGGCTTGGGGTCTTTCTGTGCGAAGTTTGCATGTTTTCCCAGCGCTGGCTTGGGTTTCCTTCGGTCCAAAAACATGTGCATTATGTTTTGGGGGGGGGGGGGGCCTGCGATGGATTGGCGACCTGACCAGGGTGCACCCCTGCCTCTCGCCCTATGTGCACTGGGATAGCTTCCAATAAATATTTCATTTATTCATTCATTCCGGATTCGGGAATAAGCGGGTAAAGAGGATGAATGAATAAATGAAATAGCTTTTCAGCCGCAAAGATTTTTTTTGTCGATCAAGTAGTGGAGGAGTGTTCGAACAAGCTAAATTTATCGATCCTGGATCAGTAATGTGACGTCACCACCTTTTACAGAGCCTTGTGCCGATAAAAGTACCTCTGACCAACGTGGAATAGAACTACACAATAGTCGTGCTGAATTACAAACACAATGGCTTCGGCTACAAATAAAAGTCTTACAATAGCATCTGTTTGTAAAGTGTGTACAGGTGAGGAGGGGAGTTTTATTGACTTGTCAGTACAAAGTTTCCACCACAAAGGTGAACCCAAGCAGTAATTAAAGCAGTGAAGGTCAGCGTATTTTCAGAGGGTTACTTCTCTTAATTAATGACCTAATGAACCAGTTGCAAGCTGTTTTTATTGCTAAAAACTGTTTTTATTGCAAAAACTTTAAAGGACTCTGGATGAATGCATATGCCACGAATGGAAAAATGTTCAGGTTAGACAGGATACAGAAGAGAAAATAGTCATGGTTCTGACACATTGCCGCTTGTACTACAGGTTTGACTATCCTAAGTTGTCCACTGCATGTCAACAATAATGTCACGGGACATTGATGGAGCGAGTGAGCAACCGCAGAGCAGCAATGACACAGGGCTTCTGTGTAGTTTCAAATGACAACAGCGTCAAAACAGTACAAAGTCTTTTGATTAAGTTCTCCATTTGAAAATTCAACAATATTAGAGACAACATAAAAGTTCATGTCATGTCAGATGTTTTGTTATCTGTTTCCCATGTGCTCTTGTGTCGCTTCAGGCCTTTATCTCTGTTGTGATCCAGTCTCCACCCTGTCATGTGTCATTGTTGGCTGTCCTCAACTGGTATTCACCTGCAAATCAGCGGTTCTTTTTTAAGTTGACTTTAGGTATCTTCTCTCTGGATCATTGCTAAGTGGCATAACTACATGTCCTTGTTTTGTGCTCTCCTTGCACACTGATTATAGATTTACCCTAAAACTTGTTTGCCTGCCTCTATTTTCACAACTGATTTGATTCTAATCACGATCTTTGGATATACGACCCAATAAAACCTTACACACGATTTTGTATGCTTGTATCCTTTCTCTATTTACTGCACAATGGAATCTCTTTATCATTAGCAACATAAAAACAGACAGAGAAAAAATAGGCCAGAATGGAATCCTAGCTTGGATGTCACGGTCACAACAGCTTGGCAAAGATGCAGATGTGAATGTCATGGTCATTAGCACAAGAATGAATCAAGTAAATATTATCAGGAGAACCTGACTAGAGTTTTTAAATATTTTCTTTAAAAAGTAGTTATTATTTCACTAATAAGGGTAGGATACCTTTCCCATTTAGTTACGCATGCAACGTTTAGCAAACATGTGATGTCATATCCTTGAGTTCATTGAACTACAGTGAAAAGAAGACAATATTTTTAGCCAAATGCTTTTATTTCATTTATTCATTCATGGGTCAATGCAGAAATTTAAATTATGCCGAAATGACCCAAATATATCACCTAGGCACAAAGCTGCATAGAAGGTGTTCAAATACAATTACATTTACAGCATTTAGCAGACGACCTAATCTAGAGGGACTCACGTTTACTTTACCTATACAGCTAAGACATTGGGGATTAAGGGCCTGACTTAGGAGCCCAACAGTGAGAAATTGGTGGTGCAGAAAATCATACCTACAATCTCCCAGTCAATAGTCCACCACCTTAACCATCCTTCGACAAAAATAAAATAATTCTGTAAATTTTTATCTGATGAATATCACATCAGTCACCAAAAATCTGTGATGTTACTTGTTAGTGATGCTGGGTACCTTAAAAAAAACACTGTCAGCTAACGGTCTTGTATCAGCTGAGGTGTAACTTTTCTAGAAGGGTTAAGACTCCGTGAAAAAAATTATCATCTGAATACATGATTTGTAAAACCCCATCCTGGCTTCTATTTTACATTCAGGGATGCAAATAATGCTGGAGGATTCCCGCATACACATATAGGGCAATCAACTGGCTCTGACTTCATAAATGCAAATTAAAGTGTGATGTACATTCGGTGCTAGGAGTAAGTACATTTAAAAGCAAGCATGTGCCCTACATTTGTTCAGGCTTCCATCACCGACAATATTTTTGCAATGATTTCTGAATATTTACCGAACGCCGCCCAATTCTGGCTGAGCAAAACAGAAGAAAAGCACAGTGCGTACACAACAGGATGTTTTTGTGTCTTGAGGCCTTTTTCTGTTCATATTTCTAATATAGCTTGACACGCTAACAAATAACTCAAGCGATAGCCTGATGAATCTCTCTGCCATTATAGGCTCACCTCATCTCCACACGAGCCAGGCATTAATGCAAGCTTCTTCCCAAATTGTCTCCCATTTATATGTCTGATACAGTGCATTAAATGGTTGGTTAGCTTGCTGTCCTGGTGCATGTAGAAGATGGGAATTTGGCACTTAGCCATTAATCTACTGTAGCACTGACACTGACAAGCTTGCTTCATGCAGAGTTGGAATACAGTAAAGTGCCAAAAAATATCCATAATCGATTAATCCGTTGAACAGTAAAGGAAGAGGGAGAATTTTATAAGTTAGGCAGTCAAAGCATTGACAAGGACATGTTTCAGGGTCAGGGGTGATGTATGAGAGACTTAATGCCTCAGTGCAGAGGAACTGGGAAGGTATGAAGAGTATACGGAATTGCACATAGGCCGCGAGGCAGGGGTTGACCCTGGACAGGCAGACAGTCCACCGCAGGGCCACACACACACGCACTCACACTCAATTCTATTAGCAATTTAGAATCACCAATCAATCGAATACACATGTTTTTAGGCCCCCATGCAAGCGCAGGACAACATGCAAAGTCCACACAGACTTGGGAATTGAACCCACTACCTTCTCGCTGTGAGGCGAACCGTGCCGCCTTGATAAGAATATACATTTTAGATTTTTTAAATGGTTAAATTGTTTGATTCTAGGTTAGGTCGTGGGTTCTCACTGCGCTTTCATGAGGTTTTTTCCTGGTACTCTGTTTTCCTTCTACAGTCCCAAATCAGGTTAATTGGTGATTCTAAATTGCCCATAGGAGTGAATCCAAGTGTGTGTGGTGGTTTGTCTATGTGTGGCCCTGCGATGGACTAGCAACCTGTCCAGGGTGTATTCCTGCCTCTCTGCCGATGTGCGATGAGTCTGCGCCAGCAGACCCCTGTAACCCGAGCTCGGGAATAAGCAGGTTAGAAGATGAATGAATGAATAAATTGCTGGGCCCCCAAATGTACACTGCTTTGGATAAAGGTGTCTGCCGAATGCCAGAGTAACTGTTCAATGTTATGAAATTGTATGAAGTTTTTGGTATAAACTAAATTTGCACCATTTTTTGAACAGTCTATTGTTGCATGCTTTATAGTCTACAATATCTGTCATCAGTCTAAATGTCTGCCAACATGAGACTACCACATTATATAACACCTTGATATACCTTCTTCTTGCTGCAGATTTCTTATTCATGCATTGTGTTACTTGTTGTTCTTATTTAATTTTTTTATTATAATATTTGACAGGATAAATATGCCAGAACATGTGCTAATTTTTGTTTTCATGTACTTTGTTAAGAAATATGAGCATTTACATCACATTAAATAATTATAATGACAACTGGTACAGGTCGTGAATATTCATGCACTACCAGCAAGCAGTATTGATTTATTTCACTAATAATTTATAACTAATTTATTATTGTGATAGTATGCCCATTTTATTTCCAGTGTATTAGCCATGTCTCAGCTAATTTATTACATTTGGGGTAAGAAAAATAAAGTAATAAAAAATAATATTTTTAGCTTCTGCTTCCTAAAAGCGAGGAGTGTGAGAGTGCGGGGTTGTTTGTCTATGTGTGGCACTGCGATAGACTGGCAACCTGTCCAGAGTGTACCCCTGCTTTTTCGCCCTATGTGCGCTGGGATAGGCTTCAGCAGACCCCCGTGACCCCAAGCTAGGGAATAAGCGGGATAGAAAATGAATAAATGAATGAATGAATAAATTATAAATGTATATGTCTTCACAGAATAATGGTATGCATTTGCTTTATTCATACCATCTCACAATAAGCTTACTGGAGCGCAAATAAAGCAACAGCGATTAATAACAGCAAGAATTGTTTGTAAGTGAGGTTATTATTATTAGTCTTTAGCCTGGCATGCAGATCTGCCGATTTAACTATTTGACTGAGTGAGGCAGACCGTAAAATCTTTCGAACAGAAGTCTGCATGCTGCATCTTGTAGAAAGCTTGTAAAAATCATCCTGTTTTCACAAGCGTTTTTTTCATAAGGCGCCTCATGCTGTTTATCCTCAAATAGCATTTTGGACTTTTTGGGGCTTTTTGCCTTTAAATGTTTTCCTTTAAAAAACCTTTATCACATACCAAGTCAGTCAGAGTTAACAGGAAGAGCTGTTGAATGAAGGATTATGTGTTCAACAAAAAAAAAAAAAAAAAAACAACAAATGGTTTTGTCATTTCCATCAATGCTTTGACTTGCTGTCTGTTACCAGTCATGTTTTATTGTGAGGTGGAGTATTGATTAATCGACTACTGAGATATGACAGTATAATCCAGTGAGTTTGTTTTACGACAAATCATTTATATCATACTTCTCTCAACACATCAAAAATCATCAGGAGAATAAAAGCTCCAAGCTGGATACTGCCTACAAAACAGGTGCCCAACACTGGATACACTGATCCGGATACTACATACGATATAAATGTAACTAAAATTGATTTTTTAAAAACTGAGGCAGGGTGGAGTAGTAGTTAGGACGTTTGCCTCACAGCAAGAAGGTCGTGGGTTTGATTCCTGGGTCTTTCTGTGCAGAGTTTGCATGTTCTCCCTGGGCTTGCCTGGGTTTACTCTGGGTTCTCCTGTTTTCTTCGACAGTCCATAAACATGTGCATTAGGTTAATGGATGACTCTAAAATGCCCATAAGAGTGAGTGAGAGTATGTGCGGTGGTTTGTCTATGTCTGGCCCTGCAAAGAAATGGTGACCTGTCCAGGGTCCTGCCTTTCGCCCTGTGCGTGCTGGTATAGGCTCCAGCTGACACTCATGACCCCAAGTTAGGGAATAACTTTTAAAACTAGTACACCTTCCTTTTGACTGCAGTTAAATTACTTGAGAGAGTCTGGCAGCTATAATTGGCTGCGAATTTCTTTTTCGTGCAGTTGGTTTCTTTTCTTTCTTTTCTAAAGTCACACAAGAACAGACAGTCCAGAGGATGCTCTGTATGGACAACCACTACATGCGGTTTGACAATGGGCTTTCACTTTGTCCTCATTAAATGCACCGCTTTCAATCTACTCTTTGGTCACTGCGTTTGTTCGTTCCATTAACTACTGTTTCTTAAAAAGGCACAGTGTTGTTTAAAAGCTTTCTGATACTAAGGACTGGCAGGAGTTTTAGATTAAAATCCTTCAAAACCTTTTTCACTCGACCCATTTAATTCATTCCTTGGCCAAGCTGTCAAATTCAAATGGTTGTTAAAGGCACTGAGATACACTATTGGGCCAAAACACCTGTAAATTGAGGCACTCGCATTTCTGCTTGACAGCACGGTACAAATATCCTGACAAGGGTGCTTATCTTTGATAGTCTGTAATAGCTTCTTCAAGGCTTGTTCGGCGTGGCCTTAAAGTACCAAGATCCTAATGGCAATTGCCACATTAAGTTAACGTGTGTCTTTGACAATAAAGGTTACAGCAATAATTTTCTTAATAAAGCAAATGGTGTTTTTCGAATAGAGGCTGAATTTCTCTTCTGCTTTCACAGACAACCGTTTCTAATTTTAGGATTATTTTGAAACTGAAACAAAACCCTCCAAAACAGGCATTTTTACCAATAAGTCTTATACCCCAAAAGGAATTTCTTTATGTTCATTAAAATTAAACGTTTGGCTAACTAAAAGACTAGATAAGCCAATCCCATTTCTTAATGGTTATAAAGGTTACCTCTCAATGCCCAGTCGTTAGTGTTCAGTCTATAGCTACAGAGAATTTGGAATAGTCTATGTTCCCAGTTTTTAACTAATGCTTCTAACCATATGTGTTTATCAAATTGCTTTAAGAAACAAAGCAATCATGACTTTTTCATTCCAGATGGAAAAATATAAACGTCGTGTTTACAAGCTGAGACAATTAGCATGTATGAAGTTATAGGTTATAATTGTAGCTAATTGGTTAGCATGTTAGTCTATGGCTCAGAAGATAACATGTTTAAATCTTTACACCAAACTGCTAGTGCTTGGCCCCCAAACAAAGCATTTGAACCCTAATTGCTTATTTAGATTGAAAATGAGAGTTATAAACGTACATTGCTTTGGATCTGGCCTGCCATGGCTAAATGGTGATAAAGGTTACCTTTCATTAGTGCACCAGGCAGTAGTGCATAGCTAAGAATTTGGGGTAGTCAATATTCCAAATTTTTGACTGATGCTTCTGACCAAATGAGTTTATTAAATAAACATGTTTCTTTGTTTAATAATTGTCATTAAATATTCTGTTACATCACTACACTTTTCAATTTTCATTGGGTTCCTAATCAGCCCAAAGACAAAATAATCTATAAATCATTTATAAACATTATAACTGCGCTTCTTTTTACTGTTTTCACATAAAAACTTTGTATAAACGTGAATGTGATTATTTCTTTCCTTCCTACAATGCTGCTCTGATTCCAGGGTCGTTTTATACTTTACAGCATTTGGCAAATGCCTTAATCCAGAATGACTCATAGTTACAGCTGATCAGTTGTGGTTTAGGAAACTTGTCCAAGATTTTTCCCTCCTCAACATATTTCAAATGAATTTTGTCACTCAATAATTTGAAATAAAACTCCTCACAGAGTTCAACTACCTCCCAGTTTTGCAACCTGTATTATTAACCTTACCATCCTCCAGCCACATCACTCCAGTTTTTCAGCAGTGGCTGAAGTGGCTTCTAATACACTTCCGCATTCAATTTAGGATTCTTCTTCTCACTTCTCTCTCTTCAGGCCATTTACAGTCTTGCTTCCCCCTTATCTCCTGGAACTTTTTTAACATTCCCGTTTCCTTCACCCTAATTTTTCTACCCAACTTACTGTTTCTCCAATTCGATTATAAATACAGCTCTGGTGTCTTGAGTGTATGATGTTCTTGAGTGCATGATGTATGATTCATTGTGATGTGTTCTTCCAACCTTTTGCTCAGCTGTCTAACACCTCAACAAATGAGCTATGATTCTTACATGAAGCCCTGATGCACTTATGTTCATCTTACACGGTCCAAAAACATGTACATTAGGTTGATTGATGACTTTCTAATGATGAGTTAGGGAATAAGTGGCTATAGAAGATGAATGAACAATTTACAGGTCTACTTACAATTTAGTGACTTTGTTTTCACAGCCTATTTGTAATGTACTGTCATGATGTGCATTTATAAGACTTATGGCTATAATGCTTCTAAGTGTGCCGTCTGATCTGGGATTGCTATCCATTGTTTTCCTTTGTTAAAAAAGCGCCACTCTCCATCTCTGTACGGAACTTTAGGTTTGGCTGTGTTTCAGGTACAAAAGTAAAAATTTCCTCCCAAAAAGCAATTCCAAAAACATATATTACATATATTTTTGTATATATGTATATTTATATATATATATTTTTTATATCCAGTTCCTTACAACTTCAAATATGCACGTTAAACACCCCTGCTACATCTCTACTGGTTTAATATGTGTAGTTAGTGATAAGTTGAGTCTACCTTTCAGCAAATGTACTAATGTCAGTTTGAGTCATTTTGCACTCTATCTAACATGCGCTGCCTATTCCTAAAGCCCAGGGCTGAACCATTTCACAGAGAGAGCTGTCCCATTTATCAACTCCACATGTTGACGAGAGGCATAGCAGGTACAAAAGAAACGATCGGTCGACACGTTTCCCCAATCAGCTCTCTTTCAGGCCTCAATCAGCTCCACGATAGGGTGCCCTAATTGTCCATCATGTTCACACAAAAGCTGTTCAATGGTTAAAATGGAGCATTTTCACCCAGGCACATCTGTTCATGTTCCTGTTATACACAGTTATATACAGAGCCGTTTCCCTTTTTCAAAATGTATCTCACAGCGACTTTTATTGGTCTTGCCTAGTAGTGAGATTTACATATTCCTTTTCCCCCCTAGTGATCTAAACAGTTCTTTCATATAGAGTTAGTTTGGCTAGTGGACTGAAATAATACACCAAGGAATGACATTTAAGAGTCATAGTGATCTTCCATCAGCCATTTTTAATTGATCCCAAAATGTATTTTTTTTAACACTTCATCTTAAGGAGTCCCTATGATGCCTTAATCCTAGATATTTTAATCCTGTTGGTTTTTCCTTGAAGAACACTGATTTGAAATAACAAGTCACATGAGTGAGTGAAGAAAAAGGGAACGATTACCTACACTATTCTATTTGTTACTTTTACTTTCCTGACATTTGGTAGACATTATATTTATCACATTTATTTACCTAAGCAGTTAAGAGGCTTGCCTAGCAGTGGCAGCTTGTTGGTGCTGGGGAAAAGCGTAGCACCGTGGTTAAAATGTTGGACTAATTATTATTGCTCTGTTGTAAAATAAATGTAGAAGTCAAGCTAAATTTAAGTCGCCTGGGATAAGGGCGTCTGCCAAAATGCTACAAATATAAATGCTGTGAATTTGAAACCAGTAGGCAGGCTAACACCTTAGCTACTAAGCTATCAGTTGTTTTAATCCATTTCATAATGCTAAGTATAACAAATGGACAGGCTATTCGTATTTATATAGAAAATGAAATGAAGGAAATGAGTACCCTGAGTACACCCTGCTGCTTAACATGTTACCAGTAATTGCAAGCATAATATGCAGACAAAAGCATTTTCTCAAGTTATGTAAAATAATCTTTAGGATGGTATTTGTGAGCACATGACCTTTCTAATTTGACATTGTTTATACAAAATGTCTCCTTCTTTTTAAATAGACGAGCAACAGTCTTATTCCCATGCTTAAAACCTACCGCCTCACCCCAATTCGAAGATTTATGGTTTAACACCATACACCACCAAAAGTATGTGTATGTGCGATGGTATTTATAATAACATTTAATGGTGAAGTTCCATTAATGATCTGTAAAGTATTGTGAGCTCATGCTAGCACCATTAAGCAAGGAATATACCAAATGCCATAAATGTAAGGTATGACTGAAAATAAAAGGGAGTAGAAGATAGTATTCCAACTAAAATATTTACAAAATAGGGTGGCAATTTATGAAAAGCTATACCCATAAATACCAGACAACATTTCCTCCTCTCTTTAAGAAGCACTGCCCTGAAATTCAATCTATCTGCAACTCCACACAGATGGGCAAGTCTCTAATGAATCATTTTAACCCCTTGTTCATTCATTCATCCTCTAGACCCGCTTATGAACTCTGGGTCACGGAAGTCTACTAGAGCCTATCCCAGGGTCTTTCTGTTTCGACTGGTGACTCTAAATTGGAGTGAATGTAAGTGAGTGCATGTGGTTGTGTGTGTGGCTCTGTGATGGACTGGCGACCTGTCCAGGGTGTACCTCTGCCTCTTGCCCTATGTGCGCTGGGATAGGCTCCCGCCTACGCCGCCCATCAATTATTAAGGGAATAAGCAGGTATAGAAGATGAATGAATGTTATTTAGTGATGCCATACTTTACCACCACTATCACCTAAGTTCAAGCCATCACTCCAGTCTTTATCAGGCACAAGTTTCCTTCTTTTATTCAATTTTCGCCCATGTCTTTCTGGCAGCAGGGTTTTTTACATCATTCCACATGGTGATAACACATTGAGTCGTGCAGATGATAATAGAGGAATCTAATCTTAGCTTGTTGACAATTCATCTGTTGGCACGTTTGCTTTATTACTGTTATTGTTTTCCTCTTTCATAAAGACTCGCACCCTCACAGCAGCAGTAGGAAATGACAGGCCTGCTTGTGCTTATGAAAGCTATTTGCATAGAATATTCATTCTCTGATGCCAACCATCCTCGACAGAGCCATTTGTGTCCCTTTCACATTGAAGCACGAGCTGCAACACAAAAGCTTAATTACTTATTTGTGCAGCACCCAGACCTGTTATTAGCTACACTAAGACAGAGAACACTTTTCGTCTGCAGGGAATAAAAGCTAGTGTGAAAAGTAGTTAGCTAGTAATGTTTTGGAGGACATTGCCTTGTCCATCAGTTTTTTTTCCCCTGACAGGAATGGATGCAGACAGTTATTATGCAAGGAGTTGGGAAAGCTGGAAATCTTATCATTTCTTTTAAATTTGTGAAGATTCATTCATTCATCGTCTATACCCGCTTATTTCCGCACTCTGGTTCACAGGGGTCTGCTGGAGCCTATCCCAGCGCACATAGGGCAAAAGGCAGGAGTTACACCCTGGACAGGTCACCACAGACAAACAACCACACGCGCTCAAACACACTCATATGGGCAAGTTAGGATCACCAATCAACCTTATGTACATGTTTTTGGACTATGAGAGGAAACCAGAGAAGCCGGATGAAACTGCACAAAAAAGATCCCGTGCCCGGGATTCGAACTCCACCGCCCCTCCCTACTTCCTGAAGATGATCTATGCAATTAAAACACAAGGAAAATGATCAGCAAAATATATAAATTTTCAATCAGGTTTTCAATCAGCAGTTAAAGCCAATGTCCTGGAAGGGCAGTTTCTTATATTGTGAATAACTAAGACATTAGATATGATCCAATATCCCTGATACAGTCCTAAGCTATATTGGTGATGTTTTTTGGTTAGATTTTTTTACATAGCTTTTTTTGGGTTCTTTAATTGTTTTCCCCCCTTAAAAAGCATACTGGTATTTGTACAGGGTATGTGAAATAACATTCATCTGTTCATTCATTTAACTATGGGTCACGGGGGTCTGCTGGAGCTCAGAGGGTATGGTGGGAACACCCATGACACGTCGCCAGCCCATCACAGAGCCACACAAAAACGAACAACAACACAACCTCACACTTACTCCTATAGCCAATTTAAATCAAACAACATGTATTTTACAAAAAAGGGAACTGTGGAACATATTTTTAGATGGAAACCATATGAAGATTTACTGTGTACCAAGAAACAGGATAAGCTTATAGCTTATGAAAACTGCACCCTAGATACAGTCCCACGATTCCTAAAGAATTTACCACCTGTTGTGCTCATTGTTCCTCTATAAAGCCACTTAGAAAGCATCCAGATACCACAGTGGTTTGATGCCATCTGCTACTCTGCTCACCCAAACTCATTTTCTTGTTTGCACCTGCTGAGAACACTGTTGCAAAGCTTCTGAGTTTTATAGGTGTCTCATAGTATTTTTTTTTTAATATCCAATGCAATTACCTATTTTATAGAGTTTTTTGAAATGACATCATACAGTGATGCTCTGCCAGGTGTAGAGTATTCAGCATGTGAGAACAATGAAAAGGAAAAAAAAGGGGAAAACCCACTTGTCCCTTAGTCATGGTTGTGTTGTATATGTGTAACATCACAGACTTCCGGACGGACAAATTTGCAATGAACTTCAGACACATCTGCGGTTGCAACCAAGCGCGGTTGCCTGGCAACGCCACATCAGCGGAATGGAACCGGAAACTGCGCAGTCGACGTGCAGTCATTAGGTAGCACCAGGTATTGGGTACAGCCCTGGTAATAGGCAAAAATAAATGCAAAGAAAGAAACGATTTGAAAGAAAAGAGCTATTAAAGAAAATGAAGAAAAAGCCTCACAAGACGAAAATAAATTAAGCAAATAGAATTAATGAACAATTAAAAAAAAAGAAAAAAATGATTCAAGAAAAGATTTAAAAGAAAGAAGAATTTCATTATTTCATCTATTATACCTGCTTATTCCCTAATTCTGGTCTGTTGGAGTCGATCCCAGCGAGTTACACCCTGGACAGGTCGCCAGTCCATCGCAGGGCCACACATAGACGAACAACCACATACTCACATATATTCACATGCTCATCACTCATGAGCAATTCAGTAACACCATTCAACCTAACAAACATGTTTTTAGACTGCAGGAGAAAACCAGAAATTCCAGAGAAAAAGGCCCAATGCCCAGGAATCGAACCCAGGACCTTCTTGCTGTGAGGTGACTGTGCTTACCTTGCGTACTTAAGTTTTTAGGAGAATTTTTTTATTTTATTATAGAAAGATTTTTGTTGCATTCGGTGCAAAAATCCAGTCAGCCAGTGGGTCCACCAGCTTTATTCATTAATTCATTCATGTTCTATACCCGCTTATTTGCTAATTCAGGGTTACGGGGGCACATAGGGCAACGCACATAGTGCAAATAGCAGGGGTTACACCCTGGACAGGTCGCCAGTTGTCGGGCCACTTCCCCCAGCTTCAATTGAGTGGAACTCCAAGCACTCATACCCCAGCTTAACATCAAATGTGCTCCCCCAGGAGTGCATCTCATAACAAAATGTGAAAGACAGCTTGGTTATTACTTTTGCCAGTTTTTTTTCATTAGGTATGCAAGTCTCACAAAGGTCTTTGACACAATTCTTTGTGCTGTTTATTTGCACTCAGTGTAATTGTGGCAGGCCTGCCATTATTGATACCAACAAATGTTGCTGCCCAGTCGACCTACTAAGGTCATCTGAGGAAAAACAATCAAGTTCTTCCTGTAAAAGAAGACAACATAGATGTAAACATTTAAAAACTGATCATAGTAGTAGTAGTAGTCTTATTCATATAATTATGAATTTGATTTATCCATTCATATATTTTCTATACCCGCTATTCGCTAATTCGGGGTCACGCGGGTCTGCTGGAGCGCAGGTATGGCGAGTGGCAGGGGGTACACCCTGGACAAATCGCCAGTCCATCACATGGCCACACAAACCCACAGCCGTCACACCTTTGGGTCATTTAGAGTCACCAATCGACCTAATGTATATGTTTTTGCACTGTGGGAGGAAACCGAAGTACCCTGAGGAAACTCACGGAACCACGGGAAGAACATGCCAACTCCGCACAGAAAAACCGTTGTGAGGCGACCGTGCTAACCACTACGCCACTGCGCCGCCCATCAGAGTACTCATTTAGGCAAACTGGATGCCTTGCCAGATATAAGAAGCAATTGTACATGTTTTAACTGTTCTCTCAGAATGCCACATCGACTGCTGTACTGATGTCATTTTTGTGTACCACTTATCTGACTTGTACTTCTCTCCGACCAAAGGACTTGTAAAGCGACCTATCGTTTGCAACTTTAGCTTCTCTGCACAGTCTGCTGCTCCCCTCGGAATCTGCTTTAATACAGGAAAGAAGGGATGCCAATAGTGTGACCCAAATAACCTTCTAATATTCCACTTTATTTCGCCTCTTAAAGGTTCAACTGCTCATGTTGATGCATGTGCATAATTCCCTAGGATGTTACAAACCTACCCCCACACACACACACACACAAAAACCCACAACTTTATTGGTCATTATAGCCTATAGTCAAGATAAATGAGATAGATTTAACCCTTCACTTTGGCAATCATTCAGATGTTTACTTTTAGTTAAACATAACTATCGGTTTCAAACTTTTATAAGATAAGAAAATTAAAATGTATCACATAAAGTCTTAGCTTTCTACCTCCTTGTGGCCAAGAGCCTCATTTATTCAAAGGTATGAGCAATTATGTTGATGCAAGGTGCTGGCTCAAAGCAGGTGGCGAATTCCATTATGGATTTCAACACATAGCTCACTGCTTAAGGGCCAATTAAAGCACAAGTTCTGGAAATTCAGCAAAGGACGAGGATGTATTGGGTGAAGGTAAAGCTGAACATGGGGGATAGTACAGTGTATATATTTTTGTATTAGGTACTTTTACGCCAATTAAGGTATACTAAAAAAATGCAGACTTTTATGGGAACTGTTGTAATCTTTTTCTATCATTCCTATAGCGAGTTTGCACAAGTGTAGTGGCATTTCAGGCTAAGCAGATTAAAGCAATGAAATTATGTAACGATTCATCCCCCGGAGAGGAGTATCACATTCTTGTACGAGAGAATCAGACAAATATGCTCATAAAAGTTCACAGTGACTGGACAGACATGCAGAAAGAAAGGTAGTGTATTACTTTATCAGTAGAGATCGCAAACCCAATCAATAAGGGTTCAAACCAAAAAAAATGAACCTTGGCAACCTCCCAAAAGTATTTATTCATTCATTCATCTTCTATACCCGCTTTTTTCTGAGCTCGGGGTCACGGGGGTCAGCTGGAGCCTATTCCAGTGCACATAGTGCGAGAGGCAGTGGTACACCCTGGACAAGTCACCAGTCCATAGCAGGGCCACGTATAGACAACCCACGCTCACATTCACTCCTATGGGCAATGTGGAGTCACCAATTAAACTAATGTGCATGTTTTTTGGACTGTGGGAGGAAACCAGAGTACCCGGAGGAAACGCACGCAAGCGGGAATCAAAACCAGGACCTTCTTGTTGTATGCCACTGCGCCACCCCTTCGAAAACTTAGTTGGATCTTTTTTACAATTTTACTTTTATGCCATAATGACATACATTTCTAACAAACTGAGAAGTCAAGGGTTTGTATTTTGCTCAAAGTCCCAGGAGTAGAAGCTTGCTGGTCCTGGGATTAAAACTCAAGAGCTACCATACTGTTGATACATTTGAGTTAAAGTTATTCAATTTGCCCAAATTCTCTTAAGCATACTGCAAAAACAACTAGCCTTGCAGAAGTTAAAACTTTTGGAAGAGAGTGTATGTGAATTTTAGTTAAAGGCATCTCAATGGACTATAGTCTGCCTAGAAGGAAGCTAAAGAAAGCTTTTATTTTTTCACCCTTCAGATTCGATTAATGGACAAAAGCAAGTACTGAAGTGAGGATGTTATGGTTTCATCAAGCAATACATTGAGCAAAAACTGCTCGCTTTTAAAATAGACTTAAAAAGACCAGAGGACATCGGGACTGAGAAAAGGCAACAATAAGCTTTTATAAATCAAACCAGAACGAGCATCAAATAGAAAATGAGGGCTTTACTGCAGTGGGGTGCATAGATTTTTACTTAAGAACTGAAAATAGGATTTAAGTCAATATAAAATACCTTTAAATGGGCACTTTCAGAGGTTTGGGCTTTTCTAGCATTCTCTCTGTCACAAAGGGTGTCAAAAATTGTCTTTAAAGCTGGAATTTTGGAATTAAAATATTGCGTTAGCAATACGATTGTCAGTAGAGTGTGCGATTGCAATCGAGTGTAACTGTCTGGACAAAGTGCATGTTACGTGTCGAAATGGTAAACAGCAGACATTTCACAATACCATAAAGATCTGATTTGTTGATGTTCTTTATACTTAAAATTCTGCAAAGTGTGGACAGGTTCAAAACTTGACTTCCCCTTGAAGAAATCAATACCGATGGGTTGATGCATTTCTACAAGGAACAAAAATTGATTTTTTACCTCTGAGTCACATTAATGCATTATCTTTTCAGGAATTTTTTTAGACATTCTGTCACTATGTGTTGGTTTTACAGCTTTTTTTTGCATACAGGTTAACATCGATCATGGTCAATATCGTGGCAATGTGTTTTTACAGCTATTGATTTGTCTGTTTCGGAGAGTCATTTGCACTTTTGCTGTTCTTCTCATGTTGCTCTTCTGATCCTTTGCCATAGAATCCGGCATCGTTATTTTTAAAAGAACTATTATGAAAAAAAGTTTTTTATTAAAAGTATGGAATGGTTTTCCTTCGGGTACTCCGGTTTGCTTCCACAGTCCAAAAACATATGCATAATTCTTAATTGCCCATGTGAGTGAGTGTGGTTGTCTGTATGTGGCCCTGCGATGGATTGGTGACCTGTCCAGGGTGTACCCCCTGCCTTTTGCCCTATGTTGTGCTGGGATAGGCTCCAGCAGACCCCCGTGACCCCGGGTTCGGAATAAGCGGGTATAGAAGATGAATGAATATATGAATGAATGAATAGAACACCAACTCTGCTCCAGACCTCTTCACCTGATGTTAATGTCTGAATCCAATTATTACATTTAAACTGCAAAAACAAGTTGTAGTGGAATTGTTAGAATAGTGGACCTCAGTCGGACAGCAAAATGGAGAGTAGATCTGGAGTAAGATCTTACAAATATATGAATCTGATGGTCAGGTGACCACAAACATTTGGCAGTATGACGTATCTTTAATAGTGTATTTCAGTAAAGGTTTTCCAGATTTCAGTAAAAGTTAACCAGAATTTTACTAGTTTTAATAACTAAACTATATATTTTCCAAATAAAGCTTGAGTCTAATCTTGATGTACAATTTTATTTTGTTACTGAATAATATTATTATATGTTATCTAAAGTAGCAATGAAAATAAGTGTACAGTTATATAGCCTGCGTTCATTTTAAAGAAACTGTCAGCTTTTTATCTCTGCCAAAAGTCTAACACACCCAGTTCCTTCCATCCTGCTGTGCATCCTTTCCGTACACCCAGCTGTTCCTTTAAACCATTTTATCCTCCTCCACCCGGCTCTCGTTTCCTTTGTCAGCCATGAAAACCTATCTCTAACCGTGCCACCCTCTGCTTTTCGCCGGAGATCAGTCAGACACCAACATTTACCTCAGTGTTCTTGGGAGCATTTATCATGCCGACGTGCTGCAGTATGTACATGGGCTCCCCCTGTCTCTCTGCGTGTCTCACACACACTTACACAATCCTTCAGATACTTCATCCAACAAGACACATTTGAAAGAAAGGCCTAACTAAACAATACACAACTCCCACACTGCAACAACCAAACAAAGCCTCTCAATGCCTGTCAGAACTGTTAAACAGAAATACATTAGTGTGTGGGGTGACACTGATGTGCTATAAAAGGAACTAATTTAAGTACTGTATTTTGCATGTTGAAGCTCATATCAGTATATACAGCACACCAATCAGCCAGTACTATGGACTGCATGTAAAATTTGATTAGGATCAGGATTGTCTTCTTATTTAGTGAATGTTTTAGTCGCCTTTCCTTCTCAAATTCGAAAACATGTATTCACATATAAAACATGTAGACAATTCACATCTGATTTCAATCAGAATTTGACAGACATCCAAACTTTTTTGTTTGGTACAACTGATCAATTGGAGGTTAAGGGCCCAACGGTAGCAGCTTGGTGTTGGTGGGAACAAACTCCAATGCCCATTTTTAAACAATTTAACGTTTTAGAATTAGGAATATTTCCGAAAATATTTCCGAAATATTTTTTCGGTGGCGTAGTGGTTAGCACGGTCGCTTTACAGCAAGAAGGTCCTGAGTTCGAATTCCGGGCACGGGGTCTTTCTGTGTGGAGTTTGCATGTTCTCCCTGCGCTTGCATGGGCTTCCTCTGGGCACTCTAGTTTCCTCCTACAATCCAAAAACTGAAAATGTGAGTGTGTGGTTGTGTGTGTGGCGATTGACTGGCAACCTGTCCAGGGTCTACCCAAGCAGCCCCCTGTGACCCTGATTTCGTAAATAAGCAGGTATAGAAGTTAAATGAATGAATAAATTAATATTACCATGGATTTCATACATTTTATCAGGCAGTTTGATAATATGGTCGATATTTGACTAATATATGAATAATATGGTCAATTAATAATGTACAAGTTATTGTAAATAATCAGACTATTTCAGACAAACAGAAATAATTTTCAAACAAAATAAGACACTTGTTCTATTGTTATTTTTGGCAAAAATCTCTAAAAAAATGAGTAACAGTATAGAATCTGTCATATGCTGGGCAATAAATAAAAGAATAATAGCAGCTTCTTGGCTTAAACAACAACAATGTGTTGTCTGGCATCTAAAACAGACAGTGTTATATCCTCTCTTCTCTAAAAAGCTTCAAATGATAGAGACGTGATACACATCATGTTATACACACAGACCTACACTGCAGTGTGATTGTGAAGTGCGATAGTAGTGATTACAGTGATTATAACCACTTCTTAGATGTGCAGGAGAGGAACAAACCCAGTGTTTGATGAAATACACGCATCATACCGTGTGTAGAGGTAGACTGCTGGGAAGCTCTGAAAAAAAGCCACGTATTCAGTGTAATGGTATGCAAATGCATGCAAATAGAAACACTGTCTGCCAATTAAATAAAAATAATCACATTAAAATATCTGGAAGGAAAAAAATAGCCTATTTTAAGTCAAAATAGAGGCAGTTGTAGCTTGTCCAACAACCACAAACCTCTGGGCTGAGCTTTTTTCCAACACGATTTATCCAAGCAAAAGAAGCAAAAGGTCAGATCGTCTTGAGGACAAAATGTCACGAAGTACAAACAGTGCTGAGAATGCACTTCAAAATCCGCCATCTGCTTTTATCACCAAGCAGCGCAAAGTCAGATAAGCACAAATCAAATCAACACACTCCAGGATTTGAATGTTATTGTAAGAGCTGGAGAAATAACCCACCTACTGTATGAGGATAATGACAGGACAGAGCAGCTGCTTATCAGGGTTTAACAGCTTATATTGCAGTCCTGCAAGCTTTCTGCAGGACAGGACTACAGTTTTGTGGGTGAGATGAATCACATTTTGAAGCCACAGAACTGGGTGGAGACCTACACGTACAAAAAGACACATGGTGTAACTTTTATAGATATAGAACCTTCCTTTTGTCTTGAATGGCCAGTAATTTCATACAGGGTTTTCTGCTTGAGTCAGCTAGTTCATGTAGCCACATGAAAAAAAAAACATAGTATATTTTAGGATTTACTACAGTAAAGATGTATTGTAGATTTATGTATGTTGTGTTTTATTACAAGATTTACTACATCTTAGTGCAGCATGTTACTAGGAGTACTATGGTACTAGGGTACTAAAGTAAACTAGATGAGACTCTATTACATTACATTGGTTTACTAAAGTATTTCGTTTGTTAGAGTATTTGTAATATGTTACGCTTTAACAAAGTATACTTTGTTAATGTATAGGTGATACTATACATTATACAATACTACAATACCGATTAGGAATATTTTAGAAAGGGTGGCGCGGCGGAGCAGTGGTTAGCACGGTCGCCTCACAACAAGAAGGTCCTGGGTTCGAATCTCGGG
>JAOTQW010000004.1:4455082-4465565 GCA_026260075.1 Sisor rabdophorus | reverse complement strand
AAGACCACCACAAGAAACATTACCATTTACACGAATGTACCTTCATTAAATTTAATTGGTAGGAAAGTGGTTACAGTGGTGGGCTGCTGATTGAAAATATTGTGGATTGAAAATTTCACCACCACCAGGCTGCCACTTCTGGTCACATGACCAAGGCTCTTAACCCTCAAGCACTCGGTTTAAAGAAAATTTTATTTAAAATGTAAGTTGCTATAAAATATCATGAAACTGTAAAAGAAGATTTAGTGACCTGAGGATGGGGGAAGGGTGGGAGTCCAAAAGTATAAAAGGGTTCAGAAAATTTGTATTGATTTGCAGTTCTTCTTTCAGAAATTTTGGAGGTCGGGAAATTCTCATGAAGTCGTCTGAACCGTGCCAGCAAAATAAATGCTCTCCAGAGCCACTGTTTTTTTATCGATCTCATCGCCTTCCTGAGAAATTCTCAAAAACGTTTCTTTTGTAAATAAATCTATAAATAATTAAGGTTGTGTGTTAAAACCAAAAAAAAGGAGACAAAGCTTTGGACTTTGTATTTATTTTAAAGGAAATGTCGCTTTGTTCAATTTGGAGCTCAAGTAAAAATACGGAAAACAGGTTCAATCTCAGACATGTCATAAGTATACTTAACTCATGAATCTGAAAAATGGCGTATTTTGTAATGAAATCTGTATCTTTAAATACCTTTATGTTTTTATGTCTTTAAGTAGAAATACCAGCATGTTTGCTTTTACTGTTGTAAATATGTAAGCAAACTTTGGAAACTGTATGATATTTATTATGGTCTATACATCTGCATGTGTAAATAGATTGTTACTGTTACATTTAAATAAAACCCATCAGACCTGTGTCCAAAAAATGTATTGATTATTGGATTTATTGAAGATGAAGATTATTAATTGAATGAATGAATGACTGTCACCGCTACTTTTTACAGCACAGTAAAATTCTTTCTTTGCATTTCCCATTTTAATAAGGATCTGGCGCTTCCAATAAAACAACTTAGCACTCTAACCAGTTACACCACCGCTACATTTTTTTCCCAGTTTACATATAATGCATTGCCACAATGGTCATTTTCAGGATACCTTAAAATTATTACATAAATATATTTACATTATATTTAAAAAAAAAAAACTAATTTCTATTTATTATTTTGAAATATACTAAATTATTTGAAATGTGTTACAAGTTCATTCATTCATCAAGTTTGGGTCACAGGGGTCTGCTGGAGCCTATTCCAGCGCAGAAGGCAGAGGTACGCCCTGGACAACCACACTCACTCCTATGGGCAATTTTAAGTCACCAGTCAACATGCTGTACATGTTTTTGGACTGTAAGAGAAAACCAGAGTACCCAGAGTAAACCTACACAAGCACGGGCAGAACATGCAAACTCTGCACAGAAAGTCCTCTTGCTCGGGAATCGAACCCAGGTCCTTTTTGTTGGGGGCAACCATGCTAAACCCTACACCACCGCACCACTTTGTTTCTTGCAAAATAATAATAAAAAAAAAAAGAATTAAAGTTAGTCTTACGTTGTAAGACAATATGAAGAGACACACACAAAACCTACTGTCACACATTTACACAAGCTGTCTAACATGCTACACAAACAAGCACTGTCGTTTCCTTCCACATGTACAGCATGATTGATTACTCTGGAAGGCTGATGACGGGGGCGCGCACACACACACACACACACACGCACGCACACATGCAAGCCTGTCAGGAATGCTTTCACATCATGACACACTTCTGATAATAGTGCAGTCATAGATTATACAATCACAATATACACAAACTGTTCTAAAGTCGTGTCTCAGTGCTACTCTGTCTAATCCAAATGGACCAAATCTGTTTTCTGTGTCTGTGTATTCAAGCCTTTACAAAAAAAAACACTGTAGTACACAAATCTTCTAAGTATAAACACTCAACAGAAAACCATCAAAATATTTGAACCTGTGTCATATCAGCAAGTTTGTTTAAGTGAAACTCTGTAGTGATTTCCCAGGAAAAGCCTGACGATTCGTTGTAAACTAGGCTGATGAAATGAATGCCAAAAGTTTGCTTAACTCTGGATTTGGTGGCCTGCAAACAGCTCCATGAATGTGTCTTTGTGTGGGACAGAAACTCTGACTTGTTTTGCATGACTCGAATTTGTTAAATATAATCTTCAGGATAAAGCAAACACAGATAAGGCTACGGTCGACTTAATCGTTAAGAAATACAGTATGTCACAAAAGTGGGTCCGCCCCTTACATTTATGATAAATTCCTTTTATATCGTTTTATCTGAAAACACTAAGGTAATGTGTTTGTGTGACCGTGTCGGTTTTTGCTGTCTTATCAAAAAAACACAACAGGCTGCTATTTATATTCAACAAAAACGAGTACACCCCGGAGAGGAAATTTCAAAATTGGGTCCAGGTAGTCAATTTTACCTCCTCTTTGTCATGAAACTCGTTAGTGGTACAAGGTCTCAGGTGTGACTGGGGAGCATTTGGTGTTATTGCTCTCACTGTCTCATACTGGTCAATGGAAATTCCACATGGCTAAGATGCCTAATTACTGTTACTGGCTTCTGTAACTCCCCATGTTGAATGTATTTAAAAACTATTGCCACCAAGTACACTGTATTGCCAAAAGTTTTGTCTGACCGTCAGATCTGTATGTGGTTTCTTTCCAAACCGTTGCTACAAACATGGAGGCACACGGTTGTCTAGAAGGTTTTTGTGTGTTGTAGCGATACATTATGGCTTCACTGGAATTCAGAGACTCCAACACTATTCCAGCACGACAATCATCCTGAGCACCATTAGGTCAGCTCCTGACCTCCATTATCATATGCTGGGTTATTATTAGAGTGAAAAACCACAAGTGTCCTGATCTTCCCACCACCGAACACCTTTGGGATGAACTGTAATGTCGACTCCATATAAGAACCTCCTTAAAAGAAAAGGATTAATAATTGAATGAATGTTTTTGTCAAAGCTACTTTTTACAGTGATTATTTTTTTTTGCATTTCCAATCTTAATAAGGCTTAATGTTCTTGCTCATGGACCCAGCAGTGGCTGGCATGCTGGCGGGCAGGCAGGCGGGCGGACGGGTGGCGGGTCTTGAAACCTTCTACCGACTGTATTACTGTTACCAACTGCACTATAAAGTTTTATTTGGTGGTATTGTTTTCTTTGGTCGTCTAGTTTGTGTGCATTGGTTCAGAGGGCTTTTGGATTTGTAAGGGTGGAACATACACTTTCAGTGCTAACAGGCTACATTTAGCACTTACCAAGGCTGCACCATTAATATTAATTTTGTAACTGAATTTAAGGGGATTTGTGGAGAAGTGAGAGTAAAATACAGACATCACTCTTGGATTTTAAAAATGTTATATTTGAATTCCAATTTTTCACTATGCTTTTTTTTTTATTTATTTTTTCCCTCTTTTCATTAAAATGCGAATCTCTTCTCTCAGTCCCTATAGGAATGCCACTGTAGTCTACTTCAGCCAATGAATAAGTGTTAACCGAAGATTTTATCTCGACACTCTATCCTAAAGACTTTTAGATTCATTGGATGGAGCGTTCTCTCAAAGACACCCTAGGGCTTAAAGATCTGGGCCTTTATTGCCTACTCTATGTAGAGGGTGTCGTAGCCCTGAGCTAAATGTACAGCTTGAGGATTAAAAAGTTTCCAAAGCTACCAATCGATCATGGGGTTTATATTGCGGTCATGCCTGTCATAAGATGTAGCCTGTTATTTCTTTTATACTGCATGTTCATATGGCAGCGGTGGCGTTGTGGTTAGCAGTTCGCCTTACAGCAAGAAGGTCCCAGGTTCAATTTCCAGGCATGGGGTAGCATTCGAACTCAGGACCTTCTTGTTGTGAGGCTTAAATTCTCACCAAAAGTCATCAAACCTAAGAAGCACCCAAGCGGTCAGTCGTGTACACAAGTAAGAGCACCCCAAACCGATTCTACGACGCTCATACTATGGTGGCAATTTCTTTAGTACATGTAGTCTGATTATTTATGAGTCAGGTTTCACTAGTTCCTATTATGTCTATGATTTCCAATTTTCTCATCCCATTCCACTTTTACCAGTTCCCATTAGTAGCTTATTTTTTGTCTCATCCCTTTTACCGCCGTTTTAATTAAAAACCAAACAAAACTTGTTTTGGGTCACACTGACCCTAAAGTTTTCCCAGATTTTTCAATATGATCAGAGAAAGTACGTCATCTCAAGAAAGAAACATTCCCTAAAAAAATCCCCCTGCTCTCTTCCTTCTCATCTTTCTGACTGGACTACACACTGAGTTGTTGTTTTTTCTACATACTGCATCCTAAAAATAGTTTAAAAAAAGTTTAACTTGCTTTAAATAAGCTCAACAATAAATCTACATCCCAGAAAACGCCCATATTTACAGCAAATTACATTTATCTCTCTTTCTACAACTGAGCAATTGGGGTGAAGGGATTCGCTTTCGCAGCCCACAGTGGTGGCTTGCGGATGGTGGGAATTGAACGCTGATTTTTCTGGTATTAGTCTAACCCCTCAACCACTAAGCCACCCATTCCATAAAAGGGGTAGTAACTGTGGGAGAGATGGATGTCTGGGTAGATGAATCAGGCATCTTGAGAAACATATCTTATCGACATATCTTATCGGAGTCTGGCGATAAGAGTAAACAGGACCGGTGGACAGATGATGTTCCAAAAACCTCGCAAACTAAAGGTTGAGGCCTACCTGCATTCAGTGAAATTTGCTCTTAATATCACTTAAATTCACTTGGTTGTTACATTTATTTTCCTTAATTGTTTTCTCTCTTTTTTCCCCTTTTCTCTAGCTCACACTAAGCAACCTAGTCCTAAGGCGGCTTTGTGCCAATACCATCGCTTTCAGCTGTCTCATCTCAGCCTTTAGTTTACGAGGTTTTTGGAACATCTTCTGTCCACAGGTCCTGTTTACCCTTATCACCAGACACAGATAAAATATGCTTGAAGAATCTACCAGACATCCATCTCTCCCACAGTTACAACCCCGCCTATGGTGGACACCTGCAACACACCAGGGTCATCCGGTGCTGTCAGACCTCTTCCATGCATTACATTGTTAATCTCCGCTTCCTGTACAAAACTAAACCTGCTTTCTCTCGTTCTGGGTCGCTTTTTAAACCTGATGACCAGCCTAAACCTCCTGTCTGTGAGCGAAATTATTTTCAGTAATAGAACTGATTTCACAGAGCATTGAGTTGTGTGGTTATTTTCTTGTCTTTCACTACGTTAGTATTCATGCATTATTGTCTAGATATTCATTCATATTTTAACTCGCTTATTCCCTTGTTCGGGAATCCCAGCGCATATAGGGTGAGAAGCAGGGGTAAGGTGAAAAAAAAGCTTTTGGTGTAGTTTGATCCAGCTGGCTGTGCTTGTGTAGATCCTTCTTTATGTCACTGTGGCATGAAGATACAGTGACTCCATTACAGCACAGCCAACCTATCTCCATCTGTGTGTACCACCATAACCTAAGCTTTATTCCAGCCAACTGGCATTACTTATCACAATAAGACATTCACTTGTGCAACAGTTTACTAGCTCAGGTCAGGTCAGGTCAGTGTGATTGGTTACGGTCCATTCGTTCATTCGTTCATTCATTCATTCATCTTCTATACCTGCCAATCCTAGCTGTCATAGCTTGAAAGTCAGAGGACAGGGTATAAAGAAAGGCATCCCGGACAGGCCACCAAGCCTTTGCAAGTCCACAAACCGACACACACTTACACTCATAAGCAATTTCAAATCACCAAACAACCAAATATATATATACACAACTTCTTGGCCCTTATGACTTTGATTAATTTTTTAAACAAAAAATAAAAATGTAAAAAAAGAGAACAGCACTGTCATTATGGCTTTATAATTTTGACCCCTAAATAACAGTAGTTATAGAAAGTTTTTAGATCTACCAAAAAAAACAAAGTTTAATAACAAAATACCTACGGGAAGCACAGTGACTTAAGGGTCAAGGGTTGCCGCACAACTAGAAGGTCCTGGGTTCGATTTCCAGGCTGGTGTCTTTCTGCATGGCGTTTGCCTGTTCTCCCTGGGCTTGCGTGGGTTTACCCCAGGTTTTCTGGTTTCCTCCTATGGTCTAAAAAGATGTACATTAGTTCAATTGGTGATCTTTATTGGCTATAAGCACAAGTGCAAGTGTGTGTCCTTGTGATGGACTGGTGACCTACCCAGGGTGTACTCCTTCTGCCTTTTTCCTATTCAAAGAGCTGATATAGACTCCAGCAGACCCCTTCGAACCCCGAATTAGGGAATAAGTATAGAAGATGAATAAATGAATGATTACCCAGCAGCTTCATTTCATTCATCATTAACCACACCAGGAATTAAGTGATTAATGCATCACTAACGCTTTATGTTAACCTTTAAATGAAGTTTATTTAATTTTTGACCATTTTAGTTTATTTATTTCACTAAAGTGACTTCAAGCAGGCCGATATTGGGTCTTCTTTTCTCTATTACAGCCTATGTATGTATTCTTGTTTGGTGTGGACTTTTAGATGACCTCTGAAAATACTTAGGGTTTTTGTGTGCATGCAAACAAAGTTAATCTCCATCTCAATTTCCCCATAAGGACTTGCACACAAAGAAACTATTAAGAGTGAAGCTGCGCAAGCAAAATGTGTTTCATATTTAAGGTGCAGTCCACTCACTATCTGGCAACTCTTAATCAATAACAAGAAACTGTAAATGGTATTGATTTAGTGACTTTTATAACAGCTCTCGTATTACATTTTGTCCCAGTAAACCATAGGACGCAGAGTGCACTATATAAGAATGAAACCCAGGTTAACCAGCTGCAGTCCTGACTCACCGCAAATGAATACTGGGTGAGAGAAAACATTTCCCCTGTGACTCCCACTGCAATATACTGCAACAGTAGGAAGAGGATGAATGTAGTTTCTTTTATGACATTCTTTAATAAATTATTATTTGACAGGAGCAAGCAATAAAAGCGAGAATGACCCGTCGTCAGCTGGTCTGGCACACACATAGCTTGTATAAATGCTTTTTTTTTACCCCTTTTTGCACATCTGGATCCAGAGAAAGTATCTGGTAAGTATCATCCATTCTGTGACCATTATACAAAACTTAGAGTGGCATTACTTCGAAATATACACTAGTTACTATGAAGTAAGGTAATTTGGGTGGAATTAGGCCTATAAATGGTAAATAGCAAAATGAAGCAGTTGCACTTGATCATTTATAAAAGTCTCTCTATATGGAATTTTAGAACAATAGTACTGCTGTACGGGGTGTTATGGGTTTGGCTAATGTACGATGGGTGATTCTTTTCCTTATTTTGTGTCAGCTTTTATTTTGCATCAACGGCAGAAGAAAAGTAGAGTAACAAGACAATACAGTGCCAATTCTGCCATACAGTAACACTGTACATGTGATCTCAAGGTCTGATGACTGAGATATTTCTCCATTCCGCTCCAACAGTATCAGTGAGATCATACACTTATGTCAGGTAAGGGGGGTCTTTGGTGCAGTCGGCATGTTCAGTGGTGGTAAGATCAGGACTCAGTACCGGACAATGTACTGGCTTTGGGATTTGTAGCATCAGTTTGGAGAGGAACCCCATACGTTTCTGATGGTCAAGCAACCACAATGCGATGGCGTAGTGTTTAGCACAAGCGCCTCACAGTAAGAGGGTCCTGGGTTTATTTAATAAAAACATGTACATTGTTGTTTGTCTATGTGGGGCCCTGCAATAGACTGGAAGCGGATATAAAAGATAAATGAGGAATATATGAGAAAAAATATAGACAAAAGCTATTTTGCAGAAACGAAATTAAACAATAAACATCAGCGCCAGTCAACCAGATATAATGATGATGAAAGAAAACATATTGTAATAAACTTGTGCCAGGGTCTAATACTATTTTCCAGTTTTCCACACTCAACACACAATGTGGGTTTTTTTCCCCAGTAAATGAAGCCAACAAGTTTTTTTGCCAAGTTGGTTGGCAGCAAAACACATCATATTGGAGTTTCTAAAGGTATTAGTAAGCGTATACACAGCGAGATGCTCAATCTCTAAGAAATTATTATAAACACAGACCGGGTGTCGCTAGCAATTTGGGGGCCTATGTGGTTTTGTACCCATTCCACACTGTTACTACTAATAAAACAGATATCGCAGGGGCCCACATTGTGCGAGCCCTCAGAATTGCCCTAAATTTGACCATTTTAACCAATAAAGTTTGGGAATCCTGCATGAGGCGAGCAAAAGTAGAGAAGTACGACTCGACACCCAGGTGAGGGACAGGAAAACTTCCTTTAACCTAATGTTAAATAACTTTTTATTAACCAAATAAATCTTTAAATGTTAAAAATGATTTCAGTAATACATCAGAAAGCGGGAGCACTTTAACGATAGTATAAGGACGGCACGGTGGTAAGGCAAATTTGTGTGTGTGTGTGTGTGTGTGCTAGTTTGTCTATGTGTAGCCCTGTGAAGGACTGGCGACCTGGCCAGAGTGCACCCCTATCTCCTCTGGGATAGGCTACTGCAGACCCCTGCAGACCCCAAGTTAGCAGGTAAAGAAGATGAATAAATGAACGAATAAAGACACACAAAATGTACAGACAAAAAAATGTAATCTAACAGCTAAAATAGCTGAAATTAACTGAAGTAAATAAGTCTCTTATTTGTATTCAATGATTTCCCCCTGCAGCAGAAGTAGCTTTTCACTTCTCGTTTGTTTGGCACATGATGTTATCTGCGTCAGTGATCCGGCTGAATAAAAGGTACATGTTTGTTGTGTTGGTTTCTACCTTAGAATTTCTGCAATTTGGTGATTTGATCCAATCAGTTTTTACTAAATGGGTTTTACCTGTAACTGCATGTTAGTGTGTTGCAATTATCAGCCTAAGGCAACCCGATTAATAACAATGAGGACTTGTGGCCTGATAGAGGTGAGAACATTTTTACAAGCCAAGGGTCTAAAAAAAAATAAACAAAAACCCACAGGATTTCGAAATAGCAACGTGTTAAGAAATCAGCAGGTATTAAAGTTAGGCAATTTTTCTATTTGTGTGTTTATTTCCTATCTGAATTGCTTAAAATTATTGTTTTATATGGCGGCGCGGTGGCGTAGTGGTTAGCACCGTTGCTTTACAACAAGAAGGTGCTGGGTTCGAATCCCATGCACAGGGTCTTTCTGTGCGGAGTTTGCATGTTCTCCCTGCGCTTGTGTGGGTTTCCTCCCACAGTCCAAAAACATGTGCATTAGGTGGATTGGTGATTCAAAATTACCCATAACTGTGAGTGTGTGTGGTTGTGTGTCTGTGGCCCTGCGAAGAATTGGCGACCTGTCCAGGGTGTACCCCCTGCCTCTCTCCCAAGAGGCAGGCATTGGGAGAGAGGCAGGGGGTACACCCTGGACAGGTCGCCAATTCATCGCAGGGCCACATTGGGATTGGCTCCAGCGGACCCCCGTGGCCTTAAAAAGCTTGGGAATCAGCGGGTATACAAGATGAATGAATGAGGTTTGTTTTATTTATTGTTTTAGTTGATAAATTGATTTATTGGTAAATAAATAGAAAGCAGATTAAAAATGATCTGCATTTGTTAAGGACGAAAAACAAAAAGGAAATTTAAAACATCAGATATCTAGTTTATTTGTGGAGAAATTGTTTTTGAAAATGTATTTTTTTGCACTGCTTTCTTCTTTTCTATCATACAATCATCAGATAGAAGCTTTAGCAAACATGTATCGGAACTGTAATTGAAAAATTACAGTTGATATTTGGGGGATTATTTTAATTCCTTTTATGTAAAGCACTTTGATTGCATACAACTATATACAAAATGGGCTATATAACAAAAAAAACTTGTCTGGCCATGTGCATATGATTGACAACTTTAAAAATAAATCAGCAAGAAAAAACAGGTCATTTAAATATGGCCATAGCTCTAACATTTTATTTTAATAACATTTTTCTCAATGCAACGTTGAAAGCAACTTTTGCGCATGTTGCAGCATTAAATTATTCCCTAGCACTAAGAGACTTAAACCCGGTTCCAGTATGACAATGCCTCTGTGCACAAACCACCGGTGCTCCATAAAAAACATTTTAAGCAGTTCTAAGCACTGACTGCACCCCAGACCTCCTCAGCCGAGCTTAGATTTGATTTGACTAGTGCTTATGTGGCTGAATGAGTAAATTCCCAGCATCATGCTATAAAATTTCATTAAATGCTTCTAGAAGAGTGAAGGCTGTTATTACAGTGCAGAGAAACTAAAATTGGAATGGGATGTTCAAAAAGCACATGCGGGTGACGTGGGCAGGCATTCCCATACTTCTAGCCGCACAGCGACATGTTAATTAAGGCCATAAGTCGAGCTTCTAAAGCTCTAAAAATAATTGTGGCATTTTTAAATGAGAGAGAGAGAGAGAGAGAGA
>JAOTQW010000004.1:4437167-4454982 GCA_026260075.1 Sisor rabdophorus | reverse complement strand
CAGGCTATGTAACAAGTATGATGTCCTTAGAACACAAACATTTGGATCTATAAAATATTTCTGTGGCGGTGAGGTGGCGTAGTGGTTAGCAGGGTTCTGTGTGGAGTTTGCATGTTCTACCTGCGTTCGAATGGGTTTCCTCCCACGGTCCAAAAACATGCATCTGACTAAAATGTGCAACAACCGATTTTAGTTTTGTTTAGGTGAAATATGTAGTCAAAGTCTCTACAAAAACAGACCGCTGAGCTGTGCGCTGAGCCCTCCACACCATCTGGAAAGTACAGGATTTAGCTTAGCCTGAGACATGCTCATTGTTACAGTTGTAAACACGCCAGCTTCCGTCTTCTGTGAGGGAAGTGGAGCGTCAACACGGCTTTGTTTCTAAGGCGGCCATTAACAAATGCATATATCTCACAGAAATCCAAACAATCAGAACTAATTTTCTTTGTGGTTTGTGGGAATCAACATCTTTTGCCTTGATATAAATCAAAAAGTCAAGGATCGCATAAGAAGGAAGTGCAGCATCTTTTTTTTTTTTTTTTTTGTAGAACCAGAAATTACAAACTTCTGTTATGTTACAACCTAATATGCAAAACAATATCAATCCCATGTCACGTTATGTGAAAAACACACACAATATTTTATATATAAATGTATGACCTCTGATCATTAAGGATTGAGAACTTTGTACTACTAGAGCATTTCTTGCATTGGCACCATTACAGATACAAGATGTTTTGAAAGAAACTGTGGAGACGAACCTCACACGAGTCATCTGCTGAACACATGGAGTTGGTCAAGTTTGGCACTGGTCTTCATGTACTGTACAGTTCTCGTCCTTTCAGCAAAACACGTCAGAGAACTTCCAGATCTAGGAAGTCATTTGTATAAAAAGCTGTGCAATCATAGTTAATTTTATATATTAAACAATATTGATCCAGTAACACTTTTATTGAGGTTGCCATTAATATTTTAATGCATTAGTTAGAACAGGTGATTGTTATCTTAAGCATTTTTTTACTCAAAATCCAAATTCATTACTCTTCATCAGAAAATCTCTTGTACAGCTAGGATTTCTGTATAAATGCAGCAATGCTCTTCATTCATCCACAGGTTTAAACACACCCAAAGACCAAGGCAACAGAGCGAGTGATGTAAGAACCTAGAAAATTCCAACGCCCGTTTCCACTTGTTAAATCGGGTCATCATGGACTCCAATCAACCATCAAGTGTCTCCTGTTTGACTCGAACCAAAGCCTGAAGTCACACTAGACCTCTGTGGCTATAACGAATCAGAAAATTCACCAACAGCTTTGAGAACATCGGCCACATGTATTCTGCAAGTCTGAATGCCCCCAATTTTAATTTCATAACGATATTAAATTTGTTTGATGGGCAGTTAGCAAATATTTAAACTGACCCACATGCGATATCATTTATTCTACAAGGAAAAACAACCTAGATAGACGTCATGAAAAGAAAAGGTAAAAAAAGGCACAATTAAAGACAATGGTTCTGCAGTAATATTTTCTTTTCTGCACCATATTTAAAGGTTGGTAAAATAATGCTCTTATTAAGGAGAGGGGGGGTTGTATTCAAGGCTTACTTTCCCAAAAGAGGCCTTGTTGCAGCCTGAGGTCACTGTTGGTGTCCACCCAAGTTGACGTCAAGTGCCACCGTTGCTTACTCATTGATGTACAAGCCTCATTGACTAGTGAAAATCCATTAGCGTCCGCTTACATGACGGACGCTAATGCATTCTGATTCGTATTCACATTCCATTAACTTCTACATATGTGAGGTCTGAAACAGATTTGGAAATATCTGAAGCCATGTGCTTTTGCTCCTCCTTAGTTAACAGCGGGTCATATCTGATTTGAGCCACATTGGAGAAGAGATGGAAAATTTGGAGGTTGTATCAAAACGGACCCAACTTATTTATTTTTAGACTTTTATGAGAACACTGATGGGAGAAAAAAATGCATCAAAAAGACCCCTTGAGCAGTATTCACACCACACATGCAAACAACGAAAAATCCAACCAGACAAAGGGGAAGGGGCATGAAAAACTCAACCCAGCAACCGGAGATCAGGATCAAACTGAAAGCAATTCTAAGTTTTAGCCAAGTGGTCTTTTACTGTACAAACAACTGTTGGGGCAAAAACTTTTTTTTATTTATACACACACTCTGTAAAATATTGGGTTTCTGTTCAGTTCCGATTCTTCAACCTCCAGTAAACTGGATTATGGGCTCATTACAAAGCACAATCAAGCAGTCAATACTGGATGCCCGAACGAGGCTTTTAACATCAAACTGCTTAGTTGGACAAAAATTAATAATCCTAAAATTCTCTTTGGTAAAGAAAAATATAAAATCTAAACATTTAAGTTAAGAATGGGATGCCTTCTAAAGTATTATTGACCTGCTAGATTTTATTGGTTGTTTCACTTATTTGTTATTGTATTTTAAATAAACATACTAGGCCAAAGTCTTGTTTAATTAAATCTAAGCGCCAGATTCTGTTTTTAGATGCCCCCCCCCCGTATTGGCTTAATTTTTTAATATTAAAACCAAAATAAAACCCAGACATATGAAAGAGGGCAGGACTGTTTTATGAAAGGAAAAAACCAGCAGACCTGGCTCTGGCCAAATAAACCAAAATCAACGGCTTAGGCTTGCGTCACTGTCTTGTGCGTTCTGCTCTCTCAAGATCACGTTGTGAAGCAATGGGACTGAACTGGAAATAAAACAAAATGCAATGCAATACAGCAGGTCTTCAAAATGATACAGCCGGCAGCAATGCACTCTCTCCCACTGCCCATCCAAGGATGGTGGATGAAAAACATGTTATGTACTTGGTTTAGGGCTTAAATTAATATTAATAAAGTGGAACATTTGTATGAGAATCTAATCATTTAAAATCTGCTCAGGATGTAATTGGCCAATGACAATTGCGTATGGCCAAATCTCCATGTTGGAGAGGTTCTCGTGAATTCAAAAGAGGAAACCTTAATGAGATTCATAAAGCTGAATACCGCAGAATGATTATGAAGACGTCAGGATTTCATAACCGCTAAAGTTTGTTTGGTGCAAAAGAAAATTACATAAACAGAACCAGCTTTTGAATTTCCAGTCTCTCATGGCTATTTAACAGTTATAAATCTCAAAATATTATCAAACATCAAGTTATTTATTTGTACTAGCAACAGTCGTTCCACCCCTTCATGTAGCTCACCCTTAGGATGCGATGCCTGGTACAGGCTAAATTTTTCCTATAATTTCCTACAAAAAAACAAAACACAGTATCAGTTAAACAGTCTCTGGATAAATGAGACATGTCCATTCTAATATTTTGTTCTTTTGCTTCTCGCACTATTGCATTATGGGAGAAACCATTTCTTTTAAAAGGGGATTTTCCTCTTTGAACATATAAAATAAAGTGCAAATTACACTTATTAAAAATAAAATTATAATGTAACTGTAAAGAAAATTATTAGAGTCCTGGTTCTATTTCCAGGCACTTTCCCAGGGGGTCTTTCTGTGCAGAGTTTGCATACCCCCCCCCCTCCCACACACACACAGTCCAAAAACATGTACATTAGGTTGATTGGTGATTCTGAAATTTGCCCATAAGGGTGAATGAGAAAAAGACCCCTCGAGTAGTATTCACACCACACATGCAAACAACTTGACAAAGCCCACCAGACAAAGGGGAATGAGAGTGCATGTGGCCCTGTGATAGACTAGGAATATGTCGGGTATGGAAGACAGGATGAAAGAAACAAAATTGATTGGGGGGGGGGTGTTAAGATGCGTTCCACAGAAGTAGCATCATTACAAACATTTGTTTTTGCATCCAGAACATGCCAAAGCCAGAGGTTATAAAAAAAACTAAATCAACAGCACCGCCGTTTGATTGATCAGAAATCAGCCAGGACACTTCCACATGATTTCCCCCACAATTGAAGCATTTTATATGCTGATTATTCACCCAAAGAGTTTCCAAAAATACAGAGTTCCAAAAAAGACAAAACGTTTGTGTGTGAACGAGTATTGTTATACTCTAAATAGGCCTTTTTATCTGCTGTCCCTGCATGCTGCTAACCGGCTCCTGGCAGGCTTTCCTAGTTGGCAGCCATTTAAAAGCGCAAGCCTTGTGAAATCATTTAATTGGGGCTCTTGATTAACAATGCCTTGGTCCACTTATTGCATGTTTTTTTCTTTTACAGAGACTTGTGCTGACTGCCATTACAAATTAGATTAGATACAAGACAGCATGGACTCAAAGATTCCAACAAACAATTGGACAGTCAGGAAGAAAAAAATATTATTGACTTTTGCAGAAATACTAATAGATCACAAGAAAAAAAAAAGATTAAAAGAGGCAAACTATGGTCAAATTCTAGAAATCTAGTATTTTGGTATAAACTGATTGAGGACAATTTTGGTTATTCGGCTGGGCTGCTCAGTATTTTTGTTTTAGTTGCTTGTAAATGGTTAATATCTAATGTAGGTCATTTTTTTTACTCAAGTACCTTAACAGAGTTAAAGGGGAAATAAGTATGTGACGGGATGGTTGTGGGCGGCGTAGTACCCGGCGTACCACGGTGGCGTAGTAGTTAGCATGATCGCTTCACAACAAGAAGGTCCTGGGTTTGAATCCTGGGCATGGTGGTCTTTGTGTGGAGTTTAGATGTTCTCCCCGTGCTTGCGTGGGTTTCCTCTGTGTACTCTGGCTTTCTTCCACAGTCCAAGAACATGTACGTTAGGTTGTCTGATGACTACATTGCCCATATGCGAGTGTGTGGTTGTTTGTCTGTGTGTGGCCCTGAGATGGACTGGTGACCTGTCCAGAATGTACTCCTGCCTTTCGACCCTATCAGCGCTGATCGACTCCAGCAGACCCCCGTATAGAAGATAAATGAATGTGATGTCTGTATAGTTAAACATATGTAGACCCACACCTGAAAAGGTTTGAGGAACCTGCAAATCAATAACATTATCGTGGACGAACAACCTTCATTCTCCAACGTGTTGGGTGAGTAAGTGTAAGTGAGTTTTATACAACAGTAGAAGTGGAACTGGGATTAACCAAGTGTTTGTGTAAAAAGCACATACAGGCAAGACAGTCAAGGAGACTGGAGATCTGGAGACTGTCATAGCCAACATTATTTCATTTTGTGCTGCATCATGTTAAGGATCCATAAATAACTGACTGGTAAATCATTCATTTATGAACGTCTGAAAAATGTAAAAAACTATCATTGCTATTGTAGTAAACTGCAGCTGATTCTTTCCTCCGGCACCTTTGGGTTGTTTCCAGGCACCTACATCAGACACCTGGACCTGGAGTCCACAAGCTATCGGCCATATAGTGTAGCAATTAATGTTAAGAGCTAGAATCTGCCAGCTATTAAATTTTCCCTTTCGAAAAAAAAACCATCAGAGCATTACATGCTGCATGCAAACAAATACCCGGACAACATTTAACAAACATTTTTCCCATTTATTAATATAGAACCTTTTCCCAGTTGGATGGGGGCTAACCGAACAGAAGTACAAAATAAGCCCCAGACAGACTGTGTTTGAGGAAGAGCAGTCCATAAGTCCCAAATGTGAGGTGGTGAGAAAAACACCTACCTCCAACACAGCATGGCTTCACCATGGAGGAATGATCCATCAAAGTCCTGCAAATTGCTTTACACTATTAAAGGTCGTATAAGAAAACCAAAAAAGCAACACTGAAGATTTGGTGGAACAATTTTTGAAAAACAAAAAACAAACAAAAAAACAACTAATTTCTACATATCTAGGTAATAATTGAAGGAGCATTGTAAATAATCTGACTGCCAGTACCTCATTCCTAATGCTCATTGACATACACACCCCCAGGTGCAACCACAAAAAAAATACCTACAGCAACTGTGCAAAAAAAAAAAATCTTTGGTAACCAAATGAATTGAGTATCAGAAAAATCAAATGAACAACTCTGTGATCGAGATGGATCGATCGATTACAATTCAATATACACAGCAGCGCTACACAAGACTGCAGACTTAATAAATTAGACAGCGGGAATGTGTCGGAAAAGTCAAAACCTAGATCCAGCAGTTTTGTTCACAAGTCACGAGAAAAAAACAAAAAAAACAAACAAAAACAGTGTAGGGATCATCAGAAATGTCGATATGGTGTATGGCCCTTTTTGCAATAATTTAGTTATTTTGTCAGCTTTTCCAACACTTGTTTGTGAGGCTTCCTGTAAACATTCACAAATAATACATTAAATTGTTCAACACCATGTTTGCACATTTGAAGTCGGACCCTCAATTAAAGCGGGTTTCTCCTCTCAAACACACACACGCACACGCGCACACACACACACACTGTAATTAATGTGCACATCACTGAGGTACACAGTATACTTAGCAACCTCACACGAGGTGCCATAAATACAATGAAGACATTTTTTGGGTGGGGGGGGCCATATTTGTGAAGGAAACACACTATGTTCCAACACTTGGCACTGATAACATCTTTACTCTTGTTTCTTTTGTATATTTCAAAATATATCCACAGAAGTCTTTTTAATTTTTTTTATTATGAAAAAATAAATTAGGTAGCTGAAAAACACCGTAAAGAGGAAGACAGGCCGGTAGAGGTCCTTGCTTGCAGGGCCTATGCTGTCCTCATTGAGCCATTAATTGAACTAGAGATCCTTCGGAAGCCATGGTCATTTTTCTCCAGCCACAGCTCAGCCAGCTGCTGTGTTGAACCATGAGATGAGGCTTTGGAACCCAGGCACATCTTGTACTGTTTGGAATCCAAGTTGGGGTCACATATGACAGGGTGGTGTACATGCACTATGCCAGTGTCTGTGCTCCTGAACAGTTTAATCCCTGACTGGACAAATTTGTTAAATAGGTCCACATCTTCCATTCCCCACCCTTGGATAGAGACGTCAAAGCCACCTGCTTTAACCAGGTCACCTTTGTACACGCAGACAATGCCGAAGCCAAAGTGTCTCCACAAGCCTGTTTTAGACGAGAACACGTAGTGGTTGTCGCTCTGTACTTTTCCCGCATACACAACCTTCGGGTCGTACTGGCTGAAGATGATGGGAAAGTAGGTCTGTTCTCCTAATACCGTGTTCGCACGACAGCGCTTGAGGAAATCGGCTGTAAACAGTAAGTCCACGTCACAGTAGAAGAGCAAGGAGTCATTGCTGAAATGGGCAGAGCCAACCTCCAGGGCCAGGGCACGGGAAAAGGGTCCAGAGACGGGTTCAATCTCCATGTCTGCTTTGGGATACTTCAAACGGTACTCTCTCATTAGCTCAATTTGCTTCATGCGCTCAGTGTTGTTGTCAGTGTTAAAGAGAAGAATCAGTAGCCTAACGTTCTGGTTAGGAATGAGGCAGATCTTCTCAAAGTTGACCATGAAACGTACAAATATATCGTAACGTCCCGCCAGCGGCACGAGGATGTTTACCTTCTTCTCTTTGGGTTCCTGCTGGTCTGTGCCAGAGCCGCTCAGCTTAAAAGGCACAAACTTTTTAAGGGAGCTGGAGAGAAAAGAGAGCGAGTCCGAACCCTGATTAATTTGTGCAGCTAGTGCCTGAGCATCCATCTCATCGTCTTCCAGGAAGTGGATCTTACTAAAGGTCTGCTGAAGATAAGCGTGTCTCCTCACGGGCACAGTCATAGTCTTCCCTTTGTGTTTTTTGTAAAGAAGCAACAGGTCAAGCACATACTCCGCTCCATACATGGGATTGACCCTCCGGTAGCCATACTGAATCTCTTTGAAGTCGATGACTCTACCTCGTGTCTTGGCGTTAGCATTAATCATTTCCATAACCTGCATGATAATGTCATCCAGTGCTATTTTCTGGGAGGAGTCCATGCCCCGACGTGGGGGCTGTCCATCGAAGGCAGAGAAAAGGTACTTTCCGGTGAGAAACTCCCACTCGAGCACCTCCTCCCGCTGGCGTGGGTGAAAGCGCATGAACGAGGGAGGCATACCGAGCTGCAAGTCCTCCTTATGTACCTCCATGTTGCCATATCGGCTCATCTGCACAATCTCACGGTGAAGCTGGATAGTTCGATGACGAAGTTCAGCAATTTTGCGGCTTAGCATGTAGCTGTGCAGCCGATACTGATAAGGTGGATTCTTATTGGGATGGAGTGTGATGGCTCTGTGGATCTTACTGTTGTGCAGGTCGCGTATATAACCCTTCTTATTTGGCTCGTAGTTTTCATAAAACAGCTGCTGCATCTGGGGGGAAAAAAATGATATAGGAATGAGTTTTACAGAGTTTAAACATACATAAGTTTCAAACACAAAAAAAAAACTACTGGAAAAAGTAGCTGGTAATAAATAAGAAGGAACATAAATCTGATTGCTGTTAGTGGGGTAGTGGTTAGCACAGTCGCCTCACAACAATTAGGTTTCTGGTTTAATTTCCGAGCAGGGGGTCTATCTGAGCGGAGTTGGCATGTTCTCCCTGCACTCGTGTGGGTTTAATCCGGGTACCTCCCACAGTCCAAAAACATGATTAGGCTGTTGTGAGTCTATTCGGACTAGCAACCTGACTGGGGGGTTTATCCCAGAGTTAGAAAATAAGCGGGTATAAAAGATGAATAAATGAATTCGAACTTACCAAATGGCAACAGGTTAAGTTAAAACAAAAAGCCTATATCCACACATACGTCAATTCAACATACTAACTGTGAAAAGAAAAAAAAACCTGAAAGTTCCAGCACAATCTGTACAAAGTAATAATTAGACTCCAGCAGTGCTTACAAAGTAATATGGGAAATGTTTTAAGCTAACGCACTAGTATACTAGGTCAAAGGCCTCCAGCCGGGAGCCTGAGTGGTAATCTTGCTCATCCTGCTGTCGGGCCAGTCAAAAGGAAGCCCTTCAATTAGCTGACCTCTGGTCACTTCCTCCATTATTTAAAGCTCATTCCAACTTTTGTTCCATGAACTGTGACCTGCTCTGTTTGTGCTACTGGAAAAACAAAAACAGAAGGTCCACCCCAATATGCATCATATTTACCTACAATATGCACCCAGTTGTGCAGGTAAAATTTAAACAGATGTGTGGCGAGACTCCCGAAAAGCCAGAACACGCCAGTCAATGCATCTTTTAATGGTGGATGTATAAAGTTATAAACTGAATGATTCATTACCCAAGGGTTTGATCTCAAATTGTAATTATTTTTTAAATTTTATTAATTAAAAAAAACAAACAAAAAAAAAAACATGCATATGGAAATTGTAGGTTAGGAATAAGGGGGGGCTTAAATTTCAACACCTAGCAAATAGAAAAAACACTGGCTAAACTCGCTGTTTTTGATGATTGGCCAGTATTTGATTCATTAACAAAGAATTTAGATTTTTCTTTTTTACCATATGACCCAAAGAAAAAATGGTGGAAAGTTGACAATGCCTTGCTCAAGGTCTCATCAGTGGCAACTTGGTGCCTGGGAAATGAACTCTTGACCTTTTCATTAGCCACTTTGTGTGATAATCCATGTTTACAGTGGTGGCTTAGTAGAGGCTTGTGGTAGATAAAATTCTTTAGATCAGAGAGTTTAACTAGTCACCTAGTGGTAGTGCACAATATGGGGAAAATGTCGAGAATTGTTTTCGCTATCGACTGATACACAATATATTTTGATATTCATGGTAATTTGGCCTGCTTTAAAGGACTATCCCAACAATGAAACCACAATTATATAGGTTCATTACTTTAAGTATAGATAAATAACACAAAGAAGACATTTGGCCATGAAAAGGTCTCTCAACTTACTGAAGCACTATTACTAAGTGCAAAAACTGTGTGGTCCTTTGATTTTCAAACCTAAACATGTGTCAGGACATGACGGCGGGAGTCCGGGGGCTCGGCATGCTGTGGATGTTTATTGTGGCCAAACTACATATTTGAAAGGATTTGTTGGTATTTTATGAATCAATGGCTTTATAGGCTATGTGTTGTGTGTATGTATGTGTGTTGGTCTGACAGACACTCGACCCATAGCGTATTGTCTCTCACAATGGTTTCCATCTCAGCCTTCCAAATATATGCAACATGTGCTGTACGACACAAAGATTTAAACCAGGGAACGCCATGTTCCCCTGTAAGGACAAACTTTAACCGGATTTAATCCCCATCTAGTATTGATGGCCAGACCTCGTCGTTATGGACAAAGGATCAGATCCCATATCGTTTATTACCTACTAAGGAACACTCAATTGCCCGTGTCCTTTTTAATACTTTGAGACATTTTATAATATTTCTGAACCCTATAGCCCACATGGCCATTTCCAAAGAAAAATATTTCATCTGTGACCTTTACACAGAGGATTTTTCTCCGCAATGAAGAACAATGGCGCTGCACAAGGCCATAAAGATCCTCATAATAAAAAGCGAACGAATGCTACTTTAATGTTAATGCTAAAACCATTTCCCCTTACAGGTAAAGCTTTAAAAAAAAGAGGGGAATACCTCTTAGAGGTTTTCAGTTTATTGACACTGAACAGAAAAAAAAGAGGCCAGTATTAGTGACATTTTGTGTAATTTGTGTAAAAACGTTGTAATCTTTCATCCGAGCACGAGGTAATTTACTGAGGATAGACTTGATAGCATCTTACAGAGGTTCATTTCATTCCTTAGTTTTCTTTAGGCTTTGGCAGCGGAAAGCAATTTATTAAGATACCATCTCTGACGACAGAACCTTTTCCAACAGATCAATCAAACATCTTTAATTCTTCTTCTTTGCAGATGATGGTCCTGATGGTGGCCAAATACAAAACACTAAAGTGCTTGCAAATGCAAACTGAAATAAGGGGTCTGGGTTCCGTCAGACGAAAGGCGGCTCAGGTTCTGTTCTGTTCTATTCTCAGCAGGCAGCAAACAAGCCAACTATTAATACAATTTGTCAGTTGAGTTAGGATTCCTGGTAGCATGAGGCAGTACATAAAAGAAATTTATTTGCAGTAGTCACAGTGGATTTGCAGTAGCTTCTTTTTCCATTTTCCTCCAAAATACCCTTGGCACTTCCTTACATTTCTTCAACTTCAAATTCTGCATCTAGAAATATGGGAAATTGATTTCTAATGTACTTACTGGCATTTTAAAAGGAACACCAATCGAGCATACAGCAGAACCATGTGTAAACTTGTGAGATGGCTAACAAGTTAATTACTACATCCGAATGAGTGAAAGTTAGCATCAATAAAAGGGGTTGAGGATTTCAGAAACTGCTGAGCTGCTGGGATTTTCACAATCAACAGTTTTAGTTCAGCATCCGGTGGGAAGCAATTCTGGATAATAGGGAATATATATATATATTTTGTAGTTGAAAGGCATCAGTAGAGAAGGATCAGGCTGATTTAAGCTGGCACAACCTTGCTGAACAGAAAAACATTTTAAAAGGGTCATAAACCCCAATCTTTCAGTTCAATTTACTTTCTTGACAAAAAAAAACACCAACCTAAATAAGAGTGGCTGGCTGCGGAAGAACGGAGGGGGGGCAAAGTAGGGGAAACAGACAGGTGATCTGTTATCTGTCAGAGTCCCTCATACCAGCTCTCACTGAAAAACTTGGGTAAAACATAAGAAAATTCAACAATTTGTATAGCTAACCAACTCTGCATCGCTCCCGACATGCAACCCGCATTGATTAACATCACCCGTTCTTTAGCTCTGCCAAAAAATAATGCTTGCTACATATAAAAATTGTCAACGTGACTGTAGGAAACCAATTTGCCCACAGCTATTCTAGTCCCGGCAGCAAAGGAAAGCCATGCAAAGTACCTCAACAATTACAGCACAAAAACAAACGCTAAGAAATAAAAATCTGCCCTGCCGTCATGAATAATTAGGACAATGAAAACAAAATATAGCAAAATTTAGAGTCGTTTGAGTCAAAACTAGAACTGGTTTTAGTGGAAAACTGGGCACCAGCACCTGACCTAAAGGGAAAGGGGTATATAATTACTTGTTTTAGCTAATCTGAATTAGTTGCCTACTTTTGCAGCTGATCTACATCATAGATTATAGATATAGATTCTAGATCTGAACTTAACACAGTTGTATAGTGTTGTGGATTAAATAAACTAAAATCCCGGGGAATTGAAATACATTTTTCTGTTTAAAAGATGGTGATCATTAACAGTAGCACTTGAGTCGAAGATTACATCACAAACCCTGGGACCTGCTCAGTTTCTGGAGCGCAAATAAAACAGATTTGTGAAAATTACTTGTTTACTGAAATGCAAACACACTTCTTTCTGGTGTGACCTTGCTTGCTAAATCGGTTGGCGGTAACTTGACAGTCTGAAGAGTGCAAACGCAATGATCCCAGTCATCAGCGTTCATGTTCAACAAGTCAACAGGCTTAGGCTCAAGTCTCAGTCCTTTACTCCAAAAAAAAAAAAAAAAAAAAAAAAAAAAAAAACATCAAAAGAACTCAAAAAAATTATACTTGAAAGAGGTTCTTGTTGAACCCCCCAATCATTAAGCACATTCTCTTTTCTCTGAATTATGTTCATGTGTAGGCTATAATTCTGTCAGGCTCACTGCATGCCATGTTTTAGATGTACATGTTAAACCTTGTGTATGTTATTTCACGGCTTACGCAACACTGTAATGAATCAGTGCTCGGTAACGGACATTGCCGAGTCAACCGGCCCTCCAGAGACGCTGTGGTGGTGTACAGCCTGAAGGTACAACCTCAATTTATCAGTTACAGAAAACTGAAATCTGTTCCATTCGAGTAACTTAATTGGAAAAAGGCTTGTCTAATTGGCTCCACTGCAGTATAATGAAGGCTATTTAAAAGACACCTCTTGTGCTTGTTTGGAATTAGAGATTCCTGCCGAGATACTGACCTTAAACAACGAGGAACAGTAAACATTCAACAGCTTAAGGCAACATTTACACAACCAGAAAACTAAAGAGTCACAGAGGGAGGCCTGGAGCAGGAAACGGCATATTTGCTAACAGCAAAGATGATAAAATTGCTTGGTTATTGTACGCAAACGGAAACATCTGAGGAACAACTGACCAAAAAAAAAGGAAAAATCTAAGTGGTTACCAAATGCTTCACCAACATCTTTACCTCCACCTTACACAATGCTGCTGGAGCCTTGACTTTGTTCATTTTTGGGTCTCAATTATATTTTGTATAATTATTTGGTGAAATCTGCGACAGTCACTAAAAAGAAAAAAAAAATCGCTCACTTCGTTAAGGGGACAGCAACACTGCTGTGCACCCAAGCCACAACACATCTATTATTTTCCAATGTAACAGCATGCCCGGATATGCTTGCATCCATCTGCTTCCACAGCTGATAACAGACATCATGCAATAACCGAGAAATTTCCTACAATTTAAGACAACATTCACCATTTGGATTTAACAAAGTTAACAAAACATACACTAGCCGATTTCACCCAAACATCTAATGTCTTATGATGATTGTGACAAACATCTAGACCGACTAGATTCACGAGTTGCATCAATCATTTATTCACATGGCTACAATATGAATAATGTAGCATAGCAGATTTTATCCAATTATCTTTTGGGTTCATATTTTCTTTACTTCAAAACATAAAGCCACTGCTTTAATTATTTTATAGCCTTTATCTGGAATACACGCTCGTTACATCAGTGAGTCTCATCACTTGTTTGCCCAGCTAGGACTCCCCAAAAGCAAAGGCTTCAAATCATAAAGAAACCAACCTCCTATATAAACCTCTCCCGTTGAAGCTACTGAGGAAAATATGAGCTACTTCTATACAACGAATCATTAGCTAAAGATTGGATCTAAATCCTACCTATTGCACTCTTATTGTCAGGCCAAACATGCTTGATAGATTTTGGACCATGGTAGTGGGATGTGTTCTCATCCAGGCTAGTGGATGAGAACACAGGCTAGTAACACCTGTGGTAGGTGTTTTCCCCTTTCTATTGGCTACCAAGAAGGTGCAAAACCAATTTTATATGACTAATTCTCGTTACGGTAAATTTAAAAATATGACAACAACATCACACTTATTTTTAAGTCACAGTTCCAATTTATTGAACTTTTTTTTGATGATTTGTTTTCCATTCATTTATACTCTACATTTCCTTTAGTACTCCCAAAAGTACTAAAGGAAAAAGCAAGTATAAACCAGCACGATAAACAACCGACACAATGGATGAAAACAAATTATTATTGAGTAGCTTATATCCGTGCTATATGTGAAGTCTGGTACAATAATGATCTCTTTAGGAACATAATCCATGTATAATGTTTCTTATCTGATTTATTTTCACATGTGAATCAGGCCTAAGAACGATCTTATTGCTAATTACATGATTGTGGGTCATATCTGAGCTGTGCCACATTAGAGGGCTAAACAAATAAAAAAATCAGAATTGGGTCACCTGAGCTGTGAAGTATAAATGTAGCTGTAAATGACTGATGATTGGAGAAAAGATCCGACTGAAGACACAAAATTATTCTCCCATAGCTCCAACACTGGTATCATCCTGTGTGCTATTAGTCTCGTCAAGCTTCGTATGGCTGTGTGCTTCGGTGAGCATTTTTATTAAACTGAACATCCTAAGGGGATTATTGCACAGTTGTTTTGTGTTATTGTTGTTGGACCTGTTGTGTTTGCTCTAGGGCTAATTTCCACCAGGAAGTACTTCGAGCTTCACATCCATCCCAAAAAACAATGAGGTTTTTTTTTTCCCCATTTCCAGAGTGGACTTATTTTACTTGATGAAAAGCAAAGTGCTTTCACTTTGAATGGAAGGCTTTATGAGTGGATCCTTTGTTTCATGACAACTTCAATTATATACTGTAATCAAACCTTTGGGTACAGAGATGGGCTTTTAATGAAAAACCAATGATCTAGCTGTCACCACCTGTACACCGAGTCATTAGAGAGGGACTGATTATTCTCTGTAAAAGAATTAAACCTGCTTTAGATAGCAGGCGAGGCCATGGAAAATTGATGGCTTCGACTCTCACCTGATTATTTAAAGGTCTACACACTAGGGATGAAAAATAAATCGGGGCAAAACAACAATGCACATAATTTCTTTCAGCGAGGCACATGGTGATTAGCCCCTTGATAGAAAAGCTAACCACCTTATAAAGCTGGATGATGTAGCATGGATAGGTTTGAACGGGGATGGCAATAAGCAGCAGCAATAGTACAGTAGTGTTGTCAATAGCAGTTGCATCATCAGTAGTGAGGTTGCAATAGACGCAGTAACACCTCCAGCAGAAGCAAGTAAGTGTGTATATTATGCAAAACTGAACGAACGTCAAATCGCCCTGTGGTGGGCTTCTTTCAACAATATGGAACTTGTTGAAACTTTAGCCTTGGCCAATGGCTAAAAAGTTCAAATGGTATGCATAAACATGAGCAAACAATCAGGCCAATTATTGTGATTACGAAATACAACAACAGAGCTTCATATTATTCAGTCTGCATGTGGTCATCTCTTAAAATACTGAAATACTACCATATTTGTAACCAGTAAATCACTAAATTTAGGGAATTAAAGCGCTCATTAATCACAAACGATTGCAATCACATGTACCATGATGTGTACTTTGGTGATATTTCAGTGATGAAATACATCATGCAGCCCTACAGTCAATAAACTGCATTGAATGCCAGCAAGTTTTAGTTTATGTTAGCTAGGACTTATTTAAATTGTTAGATGACCAGCAAACGATTCCTTCGTGCATGTCTTTTCTCGTTAATGTGGAACCTGTGCAGGCTGAGAAATATTTTGCATTCATGTAAATACAGATAGTCATTATTTTTTGCCTCGCAATAGATTTACACTCCAGTATGAACCCTGAATCAAACCTGGCCACTAAGATAACCATTTCAGTGAGGTCCTTAGCAGACTTTGACAATTTTGTTTAGGCCATTTGTTTTACGTTCACACTCGTTATTAAAAAATGTAATACGTTGACAGATGAGCAGCACCAGCAGGACATTTTACCTCTAAATTCAGCAGCAGTACTCAGGCAAAGTGGGTGGTCTCATTCCCAGCTGATTTTTCTCGGGTAGAATCTACTTAATGATGGCAGAAGTGAGGAGGAACACTAAAAATGTCATTAAAAGAGGTACTTTTATGTGCACTCCCTGTTTCTGCCGGTACAGCTGCAGAGCTGTAATGGCATAATCGCTATGTGCAATGCATTCTAGGAGAAATGGAATGTATGATGTGTTTTTTTTTTTTATCTGCACTTTAAAAAAAAAAGAGGAAATGGAAAAGGAGAACAAGTTGGGAATGCAAAGAGGTGATACTGTAACTGAATAGGATGCAGATTACAACCCTTAAAAAAAAAGAACAGTTAACGGTGCTGCCAGATAAATATAGGACCAATTACACCTCTGGTCAGTAACAGAACCTGCGTTAGGGTTTTACAACTTTTACACAAGGCGGCGGTGATTATCCTCAGAAACATTTATGTTCTGCTGGTTAAAAGTCTCTTCACATCCCAAAAGCAATTATGTTAAGTGGTCTAAAGGCATTTCTACATTTTATGAAAGGCATTGGACCAGGAAATGTTCGTCCAATCAAAACATCTATAACGCATTAGGCTTTCCTACTTGCCTGTCAACATATATTACAGCTGCAGAATATATTGCAATTGTGCATATCGTGATATGAATACTGCAATGGTTTGCAATCAATGACCGATTTGACACAATTAATGTATTTAAGTTTTAGATCGCTGCAGGTGGTAAACTATTTGGCATGCGGATGTTAATTTTGGATAAACGTGTGCATGCTTTGGCACATGCCAATCAGCAAGGCCTAATTTTTTTCTTAGCAAACCACCAAGTTTTATCTTCCCCTCAGCTGCTGTGACAAAAATATAAGAGTATTTGGGTTTACAAAAAAAAAGATCGCACACAAAACGATGTGCTATTTTAGACCGTGTTAATCTTGATTGGCAATATAAAGGGCAAACGCTACAGTCACCTCCAAACCAAACCCAACGTGTATCAGCTCTGCTCAGCGGAAAAATATTCAAATGGGGGAATGTATTTAAAGAAACTTATGTTGGGTAAAATTTTTCTTTCAATTTGTCTTACTGTACCTTTAAACTACATCCATGACTTGTAAAATCTTAATTTAAATAAATAAGCTTTCCCACCAGCAAAACTTAGCCTCAGTGGGCGGCTGCAGAAACACTGCTCTCTTGTACTTATACACTGTGCTGGAGCTCGACCTCAAATCAGGTTCATGGCTGTGGTCACACTGGCATGCCACATATTCAATTTGGAGTATGGACTAAGATACCGACTTACAAATGCATAAACAAAGGAAACACTCAAATAGAAAGTGCAATCAGCCCATAATTAAATCTGGTATGTAGTCAGATATAAGCGGATTGAACAGGCTAGTCTGGAGAGATAGGAAAAGCTTCCCTGGCTCCACCCACCAGTTTTGGTAAATCAGTGAAAGATAAACTACTTGGTGAGAATTAACATCCGCACCTAGTGGATGTTTAACCAACTGTTTCAACTGTTGGCATCACAACAAGAAGGTCCCAGGTCTCGATTCCCAGGCAAGGAGTCTTTCTGCAGAGTTTGCACCGTTTTCCCGTGGGTTTACTGCGGGTACGCAAAAATTGTACATTAGGTTGAATCATCACTCTAAATTACCTATAAGCGCGAGTCAAAGGTGTGTGTGTGTGTGTGTGGTTATTCGTCTGTGTGTGGCCCTGCAGTGGATTCAAGGTGTATCCCTACCTTTTACACTATGTGCACTGGGA
>JAOTQW010000004.1:4410637-4421408 GCA_026260075.1 Sisor rabdophorus | reverse complement strand
CAACCCATCACAGTTTGTTTGGTTTGTCTCATTGTTTAGGGGTGTGAAAACCTAACAAGATAAAAATAAATAAATAAACATTTAACCAAAATATTTATTTAGGAAATTCGATACAGTAAAATCATCATTCAAAAAAATCTCAGCTTTTAGCTAATTGTCAGATTTGTTGTCAATGTAACTAATCTGAAAGAATCCGACCAAACCAAGAGGCAGGAAAGTGTACTGCGTTTTTTGTGCCATATGCATTAGATATATCGCCAGCAGCTGGAGGGTGTGACTACCAAAAAAAATAAAATTTAGGTCTCTCTCACCTAAAGAATGAAGAGTTCCAATGCATTCACAACCACACTGTATCCTCTTTAGATAATTATAGAATAATGCAGGTAGATAAAACCACCTGTAATTCACATATCTTTAATGGTGCGTTTTTTATTCATTCATATATCTATACTTGCTTATTCACGGGGGTCTGCTGGCGCCTATTCCAGCGCACATTGGGCAAAAGGCAGGAGGTAAATCACTTCTTGGAATCCCACAATGCTTCACCAGTAGTGATGTGGTACAAATTAGCACACAAGTCATATTATGAAATGTAATAAGTGCCCTGTAAGAGTCAAGACATCTGCCAGCACAAAGGACAACCTGCCAGAGCAGTAATGGGCTCATTTTACACCAGGCTGCAGGACCGGCACATCACTGGCACTGACGGCCCGATAGCCACTACAGTCTTAAACAAAGTATATTTGGAGGGACCTCAAGCACAGCCGAGGAACGTCTTCCATCTGTGAAATCAAATAAATAAACCCAAGTACAACCTACACATCCATCTATAGGTTTGTGGACATGATTAAACAGCTCATCTCGGCCTGGTACTATTTCATAAGCAAACCTCAGTGAATAAACCGAATTAACACCAAGTTATAGCTGGGCAAAGGGTGCAGCAAAGATCATTGAGGACAAATTATGCTAGGGCCAACACTCATTTCCGTGACAAAAGGTGGTGCCAAGGCTGCCAATGTGGCGAGCCAAAGCCTTGTGGCACAGTAGCAGCTCTGGAAAACTACAGTCTTCTCTCTGGGTCTGTTAAATGCATCTTGGCAAAGCAGCTCATAGAAAATATGCTTTAAACTTAGTTTCAAAACTAAGTGATACAGGACTATAATGGAGATGCAGCTGTGCATCCATGTTTCACAGCTAACTACCTTTAAACATCTTATGATCACAAAGCAATTTGCACCAGCCCCTTTAAGTAAATTAATTTCAGTGTGCGCTTGGTATTCCCAGCTGTGATGGCATCTAATTAGGGAATAGAGTCAGGCATAGCTGCTGGCTTCCAGTTAAAAGCGAGAAAAGCAGACATTCTCAGAGTCAGACTTGGCATGCACCAAACAGATTGGGGTTTGTGAAGGTTTTAGAAAGAACCAGTACAGAGGGCATGCTGGGAGCTTAATGTAATCTCGGTAATGAAATGCAAAACCAATGCGATACTGAATGCAGTGATCACCTGCTTTGCTTATCAATTACATTAATGGTCATCCTTAAAACCAGAGCCATTAATGGGATTTCGTTCCCATGAGACCAGATTCAAGTGATGGCATTACCTCATGTAACCAGATACAAAGAATGTAACCGACTCGTATCTTTCACTAGAAAGTAGAACATAGCAAAATTTCAGAAAAATATTTTTCATTCCAGATACTACCCAATGTGTCACCAGCTCTACAGACGGTCATGTAGTTCACGTTATATTCAATTCCATGGGTACTGCTGGAAATAGAAAAACTACAAAAAAAACTTCACATTTAACTTCAATTCATTCATCTTCTCTAACAACTTATTCCCCAACCCGTAGTCACGGGGGTCTGCTGGAGCCTATCCCAGCGAACACAAAGGGCGAAAGGCACAGGGGATGACCCTGGACAGCTCTATGGCAAGGCCACATACATGAACACCACGACGCACACTTACTTCTACTGATCACGTTTTTGGACTGTGGAAGGAAACTGAAGTACCAGAAATCGAACCCAGGACCTTCTAGCTGCGAGACGATCGTGCTAACCATTACGCCACCATTTTAGTGTTTCAGATACCGACATCAATTGCAAAGAAGTGTTTACACTGGATCCAAGTAGCGGGTAATACCTTGTCACTTGCTTTAGATAGTAGCAGTAATCGAAAGCTAACAGTAGCTTGATGAGCAGAGATGTCAAATAACAGTGGGGATAAGTTCCACTAAACAACAAAGCGATATATTATTCTGGGACGTACATTCTTTTCGCACAGCTCTCGCACGGTTTTAGAATCCAGCCATTTTGATTTGCCTCCCTGTAAACATTATTTGCTGATATTGCCTGGCCTCACATAGTGTTTGATAAAGTCTAAAAAGTGCAGTGGACCGACAATGCATTAATACAGAAACTGAAAGCTGCCACTCGAGATCCATAAAGCTCCGGGATATCAGGAGAGGTCTCTGCAGTTGGCATCGCTAAGCACCTATTTAAAAATTCATTAATGAGCAGTTCTTCTCAATTAATCATTAATGAAAGACAAAACCACTGGGTGGTGTCAAGCAATGCACTTTGTGTTAATCCTTTTGTACAAAATAATAAACGTTGTGAAATGTCATTGAGCGATAAATATATTGATGCATTAAGCAATTCCTTTTGATGTGCCACATTTTATGCATTTGTTGTACAAAATTTGCATTTTACCTTCAAAGATTATGACACTTCTATACCCCCCCCCCCCACTCCATGATAAAACCAGCAGGGAATCTAATCTACATTTAACTCTTGCGTGACTGACGGGGGCACTGTTGCGACAATCAACACCCATGAAAGCCCATTCTTCTTTACACCGTATTAACAACACTCGTCTCATCTCAGACCTATCCATCAGATCTAGCATTTATAACTCTATTGCAGGGTCACCAAGTTCAGTCTTTTACACTAAAGCAACCATGGAAGCTGCGGTTGAGGTGCATCAGGATGGAAACCGTGGAAGCAGTGTCTTTTGGCGGTCTGGTAAAGAGAATTGTGATTATGGCATGGCCAGTGGAAGATGGTGTGCCTGGGAACAGACGGCTGCCACATCGCTTCAGCCTGAGCTGTGTGCAAATATGTGCTGAAACAATGTCAAGGAGGAGCTGGAGAAGGGGCAGTACCCTTTTCTTAAAATCTCCCAGTATTAAGGTCTCTGTAGCTCTATGAATTTTCTTTTGTAAGGCTCACAAACCATCCTCTGTTCACTGGTTGCATGCCCACAACTTTATTTACATATTTTATCCATTTAAATATCCATAACTGTCAAAAAAAATCTATTTATACACACACACACACACACACACTTCTCTTTTTGCCGCAGACATTGGAGTAAAAAGTTACATCAAATGTTGCCTATACTCAACATTTAAATTAATTTATAAAAGTGGTATTAATTTTAATCCTAAAATCATTAAATTATTGGTCAACTATTAAATAAAGTAAGAAAAACTCTGGATATGCAAACTAGACCTAACTCCAACCTATTTATGTAAAGATAAAGGCAAAGGTTGGTGGTCACCTACCCATCATTTCGATTTACTCATCCTTTTGCTGTTAGATTGAGGTCCACTATTCTATCAAAACTTAAGATGTAAGATTTGGCTTCATTTAGCTCCAACAGTATTAGTGAGAGCAGACCAACATCGGGTAAGGAAGCCTGAAGTGTAGTTCATCCCAAAGGTGTTTATTTTTGTTAAGATCAGGACTAAGCATAACACTCACGGTTTTAAGTGCTATCCAATCATAAACCAGCATGTGATAATGGAGCTCAGGGGTTTCGTGCTCAGGGTGATTGTCATGCTGGAACAGTGTTCGAGTCCCTTAGTTCCAGTTAAGGAACAATGTAACGCTACAACATACAAACACATTGGAGAGAATCCACATAGGGATCTGATGACCACAAACTTTTGTTTAAATGGGGTGAATGTTCTACTAGGGGGGGGGATAACTGTTTAGACTTTAAATTAAACAATTATCATGTGTCAAATTGAAGCATCACACTGTTCAGCTTACTGATGTGAAAATCTTAGTAAGAAGGGAAAAAAAGCTTTAAGGCATGGATTAAAGCCTAATTACCCTAAAAGATACAATTAAAAAAATTAGTGTCTCAATTAGCTTTGGAAATCATAGAGAGTCATTAAAGCTTGGTATGGGAAAGATTGGGTTCGAAAGGCATGCTTATGAATTTTCCCACAGAGCAAGCATCGAAAAATAAATCAACAAGGCCAACAAGCCACAAGCAGAAAAAAATGACGTGACCTTGCCATCTATGGTTTCAAGCTTTCAAAAACATGCTGATGTACATTATAGATTCACTAAATGTGTCACCAATTTTTAGTTTAGATTTCAGGTTTAGAAAACTGGTTTAAAAAAAATACAACAGAAAATGGCACATGGAGGCAGGGTAACTGCAAGAATTCTAACTGAACCTGAGAGCATTACCACCTTGGCCTGATGGGTTATCTCCGCATGGTCCAGCTAATTAGCCAGGCTTAGCAATCCCCCCCTCCCCCCAAGATCACGTCCTGTTAGCTGGAATGGTTTTAAGTGTGTGGAAAATCTAACAGAATCAAACAGTGCGTGCTGTCTGAATTGTTATTGCAGTAAAAAGGCAATAGAAAATCTATGGCTGGCTGCCAAGCCAACCATCTAATTCAGAGGTTTTACTAATGATTTTTTCTCTTTCCAACAAAGAAATATGATGCAAAACACAATCACGACTTACCCGTATCGATCTTCTATCCAATATCAACTTACAAGTGATGCAAGAAGCAAGAAATCCAGTCTAACTAAGGAACCCAACAGCACAGCAACAGCTTGAAGGTTCAAACTCTTGATCTTTTAATCATGAAACGAAACTCGTGGTATGACCACTAGGACCAGTGCTTAGCTGTAAACTTAGTGACCTCAAGGATTGCCTTTCACTGCATCTCAAATAGGGTTTTAAAAGAAGGCAAGCTTGACCCAAGCCAAATCACTGAAAATAAAATCCTACAACTCTCTCTTTCTCCCCCTATACAATATGGGATTATTATGAAATAATAGATACAGAGAGAAAGAGAGAGAATGATGTTCTTAGATAGGTAGGTAGGTAGGAAGGATCAAATCCTCGTCAAGGGTGGACTGGTGACCTGCCTGGGGTGCACTGGGATAGACTGCGATGGACTGGTAACACTGCCTGGGGTGCACTCCAGCAGATTCTCGTGACAGTAAGCTAGGGAATAAGAGTGTATAGAAGATGAATGAATAAATTCTTTTCAGCAATTTAACCCAAGTAATTTATCCACATTTGAGTGTTTAACTGCAAGATTCATTCATTTTCTATACTTGCTTATTCCTTAACTTGGGGTCCATCACAAAGCCACACAGTTATTAGCTTTTTTTTTTTATTTCTCCATTCGATCGATATTTATTCCATCCTGAGGTGTCCTTTTTCTGACTAGCAAAAAGAACTCAGGCAAATCCAACTCTAGTTTTCGAAGTTCATGAAGTTTACACATTTGATTTCCAAAAAGGAGTCATTTCATTTTCAACCAGAGGCAAGAACTCACTATCAAATCAAAAATTAAGACCCCCAATCACCTAAATGTCAAAGCATTTAAGGGACACAAGAGGGACTATGTTGTGAAAACAGCGGGTGAGGGGGGGGTGTCATTCGATGTGATGGGTTAATGGTAAAGAGACTAAAGTAGAATAAAGGAAATGAAATTGAAGGGGTGCTATGAGCAGGCCACAAAGGAACCTCTTGTTTAGAAGTTTTCTTACTCAAGGAAAGAAAGAGAGAGAGAGGGAGAGAGAGAGAGAAAGATTTGGCAGCATGCAAATAGGGATGGGTTGAGCCTCAAGCTGATGAGGCTTAGACCTGGAATAAGCAGAAACCGCTGAAATTCATTAGATGCGCTCTGGCAGGGCTGCCTTTTGGCACAAAGATAGGCAACAGCCACAGAGACAGCCCAAGCCTGAGCCGTGTGCCCAACACACGCCCTGCATTACTACTGCACATGAATCCTGTGTCCAACCGAACCGAAACCATCCTGGCCGTCCTCTAATCGGACCAAAAGCTAAAGCTGCTGTATGCATTTTCCTAAATCTTCTTTAGGACAAAGTTTAATTCGTAGCGTTCGCTGTTCCTTTTGAACCTGAGCGAGATGTTGCGTGTTTGAAAGCTGGGATCCCCTCACCCATACAAAACCACATACAAAACGAAACAAAGAGGTTGTTTCTGCTATCGTAAATATCTGGTCTGGTAATGAAGTGACTGCAAAATGCCGCAAAACGTGTGTAAAACTCAGACAGCAGTAGTCATAGTCAAGCTCACTCAGAATCAAGTGCATCAACTCTGCATAGAGACTGCTTTTATTGCAGATTCATTTCAGATTGTTTAGATTTACAACAAACGTCCACAAAAACAGTGATACGAGTCACTGGTCAGCAAATCTTCCCCCAGATGTATTTAGTGAACAGTAATTAAATACGTGCCAGTGCATCCAAACAGTCAGCAGCAAAGATCTGGCTAGCTAGGAGAATTTCAATTCTAATCTCATTATGGGTCTAATGCTTTGACAGCTGTGTAGAAGCCGCAAATAGAAAGACAATACGAGGTTATGCAAGGCCTCATAGGACAGCTAGCACATAGTAGCTACAAAGGAAGCACACCAACATCATCAAACAGCATACGTAGCCAATAATAATTTTTAAATCACAGATCGGTTCACTAGAAGATCTGTACAAACAGAAAATAGATCCAAGTTTATTCAGCTCGTCTCATACAGTTTGACAAATACTTAAAATAATCTTCATATAAACACTGTTATCCCATTAAACACTGTTAGGCTGTTATCCACAGTCTGAAATCGTCGAGTAGACAAAAAGGTAGATGAAAATACGGCCATGTCACCATTTGGCATTGGCGATTGTGGACGCAGTGTCCTAAAATGTCACGGCAATCAAAATGAATTATCCACCTCTCTCTGAATGTTTACTTGAATAGATGTGAAGGCAGTCCACTACAATCTAGAAGCTGAATTAGGAGCGTAACCTCTTTTTCTTTTGTCGATTCTCATCCAAGGAAGCAGGATGATGTGCCTTCCAGAAAAAAAAGATGACCTCATCAGGCCAACAGAACTTACTGATGCTGCTTATTTGTGGTTTTCTGACCGGCTTTTGGGAATCCACATTTGAAAAAGTCCTTCCTCAACTCACAGCACATTAAAAAGTATTTACATAGTTAGTAACCCCCCCACCCCACCCCCACCTATCAAGGTCTTGGACAGGATCAGCGAACAATAACCACCGATCCCACAAAGATCCTTTATCGCCAATCAAATCAATGGTGACTTGAATTAAATACATGAAGCGGTTTTCTCTGGCACACCAAATTTAGCACTGGATGAAGAAGTGTATGCTCAGCATTAATGAAAGAAATAGCAATACGAAAGAGACGAGAGACACGTCATGCGTGCTAATTCTCAAACAAACGGCAGATTAGCCATAAGCAGGAATTGTGTAAAACGTGCCTAGTCTCTCAGGGTGCCCTCAAAATGTGGGGAAAAAAGAAAAACCCAACTAAGATAAGCGAAGCCTCCGTTTGGAATCATTCTGGTTAATGAACTCTGCGACATTAAAATTCTGCTCCCACAGCCTCCACAAAGGGAACACTTCGAGCCTCATACTGAGGCCCAGCACATAACCAAGACTTTAAACCTCAGTTTGCATATACATTTGTTAAATAAAACTAGTAAACATTCATGCGCTCGTTGTAGCCCTAATTTAAGCCACCAATTTTTTATTTATTTATTTTTTTAGAAAAACAAAAACACACATACATCAGCCCAGTGGCCACAGCATGGCTGAAAATACACCCGGCTTGCCACATGCATGGCTGACTAAGAGAGATGGTGAGAGGAAAAAAGGGAGACAGGCAGTCGAGGTTACGATGCAGACATCGCATTTAAAATGCAAGACACAAGACGAGGTGTGTCGCATTTAGCTGGACATTCCATCTGCAAACCTAAGAAACCCGGACAGCCTCCAGAAATGCACGCAGCAGAGAGGAGTTCAAATGAATTAAAATGGCAATCGATTGTGTCTAGACAGAAAATTAGACAAATCTATAATCCGGTGCAAATGCAACAGAAAGATTTCAGCGTCTTTATTTATTTATAATTGCCTGTTGGTGGTGTGTGTGTGGGGGGGGGGCTAAGTTGTAGATACTAATTTGGCATACTCTTTATGTAGGAAAAAAAAATTGTCTGTCTGTCTGTCTGTCCATCATATACGTGTCCCTGATTGTAGTGTCTACATAAAATTCACACGCACACAAAAAAAGAGAAAAATGACAAAGCCGTGCTGTCGCATGGCATGTACAAACCTAAAAGAATAAGAATAAACAGACTTATATTTTTTTTATGCATTGCCACATGGGAATCTGCACCAATGGCTGATTTAAGAGAACCACCATTACATTGACATACATACTTCCTTACTCCAGGAGCACTTCGGTATTCAATTTTAGATTCGAGTCAACTTGGTCATTGCACAAGTTAAGGTACAAGGCAACAAAATTCAGTGTACGTACACTTTGCTATGAAGCTCAACATCACATTTTGTTAGCAAAGATGTCAACGTTAGCCCTGCCAGGGTGGCTTCAAGGCAACCAATAATACATAATAAAGTCTTTAAAAAATTTTTTTTTAAATCAGTGAACTAGCTAATAAATGTGTTTCGCAATGGCCAGAACAACACTGAACCAGGGTTTTGAACATTCAGTACCCAAACAAATAGTCACGAACAAGTCATACTGCAAGTTTAATAAGCTGAGCAGGGCAAATCGAATTAGTCCATAACAATAAGTCAGGAAAGAAAATTATGATCTGCTCCTGATTTCTGGCACAACCCACTTCCAGAAGGCTTAAACAAAGACATGCCAAAGCAGCACTGTGGAAACAAACAAAATGTCACCGGGTCAACGTAAGGAATCCTTCAGCTACTTGTTCCAATGAAGGGAATCCGAGCATTCTGCAACAGACATGTACTGTGAAGAAGAGAGTGCGACAAAGTGTCTGTTTTTGGTATAAAAAAGTCTGGATGCCCCCTAACTCCCCAACAAAAAAGTATCAGGAGATCAATAATGAAGTATCCCAGTTATAGCAGCTATATCATTCATGCTTTTGCTCCAAAACAAGAAATAAATGCCATGTTTGTCTAGATGCTAGATTTTAACATACTGTTATATGTGCATGCTTCTTGTATACAAGAAAAAAAAATTGCTATTAGGAATTTTTTTTTCCTTTTTAATTTGCAGACCATATAAAGGACAGCGGTGCTTTTGCTGACAAGACGCATACAAACGATTGTGCACAAGAAAATCTTTGTGGTTTCCCTTCTGCTGCATTGGCATGTGGTTGCGATTCGACAATTTCCGCAGCAGGGTGCTTATTCAAGATCAGTGTGATCTTAATGCGGGAGCTTTGACTATGCCTTTCTTGAAGGATGCAGCGGACGCAAGGATTGAATTTCATGCTACGCAAACAGCAGCAGGGCACAAAATAATGTAGGCTGTGTGTGTCCTGTCATCTGCCCAGAAGTGATATTATTCAAAACTGCCCCCCCCCATTCTTTTTACCATCATCTTCCTGAAGGCACCAAAATATTTACAATGGACTATGCTTTTATGCTGGAAAAAGAATGACTAAATAGGCAAAATTGTGCAGCATGACTTGCACTCCTAAAAAAGCTACAAGCCCAGACAATATAATGACAGCTTTATTTTAAAATAAATGCTAAACTGAACAGCAAGTATGCTTAACAGTCTATAAAAAACATTAAACAGACCCTTTCATGGTTATTCACCTTATTCACCATATTCACCTTACAGTTTAGCAAAATTTTTAATAGCTTCAATGCACTAATGCATTCGACACAATACATTTTATTATAACAATGAGTATGCATGCATGCAGTTACAGCACAGGCAATCATTTGTTCATTCAGCCGCCCATCCACTGCTACCCGTCTACAAACCCACCCATCCAAATCGGTCAATCATGACCCCATCTATTCATCCTGATTCATCTAGCCACAAACCAAACCATCCATCCAAACATGATCCATCTTCATATCTAGCTACACACCAACCGAATCAATTTATGACCCATCCAAATACATCAATCTAGCTAGCTAAACATGATGCATCTAGCCACCAACCCACCCAGTCATCCCTTCATCTACCAATCGTTAAATAAACATGATCATCCCTTGCTTATACAAATAGCATCTCAATCAAAACTATCTTGGTTTACGTAAACACAACAGAACCAAGAAAAGTTGAGCGAAGTCTCAAAATCTAGGCTACAACCTTTTAACACTTGATTATCTCATAGAATTATAAAATAATATAAACACAATTAATTAGGGGAAAAAATGAAAAAGAGAAGGTGTTCTGAATAAGAGCACTTTAGTTAAAATGAGCACCGACAACAAAGTTGGAAACCAAGAAAAATCCTCACTTAGGTGGCAATTTTATAAATGGAGGTCGAATGATTTTTGGCAAGACTGATAGCTAGGTTGGAACATACTTGGTGAATACTGAATAATCAAGCTAAACATTACAAACATGATAATTTTTTCAAATAGAAGGGTAGTAATTCATTAAAATATACATTAAATTAGATATTGGGCGGCGCAGTGGTTAGCACCGTCGCCTCACAACAAGAAGGTCCTGGGTTCGA
>JAOTQW010000004.1:4341569-4351598 GCA_026260075.1 Sisor rabdophorus | reverse complement strand
CACAATAAATAATAAATACATTGGGAAACTAATCTGAACAGGAAGAAATCTGTTGTAAATTGACATCTAGGAAATTTATATAGTTATATAAAATAAATAAGGTTTATTTTTCCTGAATAAATAAACTATTATACCCTAAATAAATTACTATTTAATTTTTTTAAAATCTGTTTACCCAGTTATATATATAATGTGTTTAGTGATTTATGGCGCTACCAAATCATTCGCTGATGTCATTTCCTTGTAAAGTCCCTGATGTAAAGTCCCGGTTGTGTCCCGCACTGACGTCACATGTGGACGTTTTAGGTTGCCATCGTAGGTCCGTATATCAGAAATTTCTAAACTTTGTTCGTGTTCCAAATGACCGAAAATTATTTTCCATTTATGGGAATACGATAAAAAAAAATTTATGACCCCATACGCGGCGCGCTGGCGTATTAGTTGGCACTGTCGCCTCACAACAAGATGGTCCTGGGTTCGATTGCTGAGTACGGGGTCTTTCTGTGCGGAGTATGCTTGTTCTTCCCGCGCTTGCGTGGGTTTCCTTCGGTTACTCCGGATGGATCACTTCAATTTGATGATTCTAAATTGCCCATAGGAGTGAATGTAAATGTATGTGAGCCTGCGATGGACTGGTGACCTGTCCAGGCTGTACCCCTGCCTCTCGCCCTTGCTGGGATAGGCTCCAGCAGACCCCAAAGACCCAGAATTAGGAAATAAACGGGTATAAAAAATAAATAAATGTAAATAAATGTTTTATTTTACACAGATATAAAAAAAACGTAATATATTTCATAATATAATTTATAGCTAGCTAGTTAACATTTTATGAAAGACGTTCTTACTTTATAAAGCTAAGCTTGTATTTTTTGGGAGGTTACAGGGTTTTCAGGCTGCAGAGTTCACCTGCCCTCTCTGAACCGAGTAGCGACTCAAGAAATCTGGCTTACGCAAATTGTCCCTGTCAAACCTTTCTCCGAGTCCTCAGTGTATTATGCGTCCAAGGACGGGATCAAAGATGGTGACGGTGGAAAGGTAGATTTTTTGTTGTTAATGTGAACTTTGCTATTGTTTTAAGTTAAAGCCAAACGTTTATTTTATATCAATGCTGTTTATTTATTATTTATTTTGGAAGAAATCTGTGGGTGATGGGTATGGCAAAAAATCCAACTCTGGCAACTCAGGAAAGGGTGGCAACCAGCTTCGGTGCCCCAAGTGTGGAGATCCCTGCATAAATGTGGAAACATCTGTTTGTAAGTGAAATGTTACAGTTTCTGCAACATTATGTTGCTGTAGGTTGTAAATGTTTTCAAGTTATTGTGTGTTCCATGTCTGGCTGTGCACTGGACAGTGGAACTGTTACTAAAATTAACTGTGTGCATGACCTTTCTGTGTGTGGCCAGTGATTTGTTTCATTGCTATTCTGTCACAATGATCCAAAAAGCTTAAAATGTATACTATAATGTGTGGCGTTAATTTTGATTTAGCCTGAATTTTCTAGGCAATACAGAGGGTTTAAATCAAGAACAAGAATTTAAGATTAAGATCACAAGGTCAAAATCAGCAGTTAAGAGAAAAGTCTTTACCATAGACTTAATACATATATGACAGGATTAACCAGATTAACATTTGCAAAGAAATATAAAAAAAGACCATAAAATGTAATCCTATAGACTGGTAAAATAAAGATGGACTGTACCAGCGTATCCCAGCGCACATAGGGCGATCACATGGACATTACAGGACTACACATAGATAAACAACTACACACACACTCACACTAACTGCTATAAGCAATTAAAAATCACCAATCAACCTGTTGTAGTTGTTTTTTGGGCAGTGGGAGAAAACCAGAGTAAAAACATGCAAACGCTATACAGTAAGACGCCTTGTCTGGAAATCTAACCTTGCTTACAATTACACCAATTGTCCCTTTTACCAAAAATATAGTGGGGGTAAAAAGTCTGTGCAGGAGGGAAGATGCTCATAAGTCTCAGTAAAATAAAATAAAGCTTTTTTACTTGGCTGATTTATCTGTTGACGCATCTCCATCATTTTAATTATTATTTCTTTGTTTTCTCTTTCAAAGATCACATCGTTGAATAATTTACATAGCTTAAATCATGGTTATTTGGTGATTGAGCCAGTCTAATGAGTGTCTGATATTTGCGTTCATATTAGGCCTGATATTATTATTATTATTATATTATTATTATTTAAAGTTGTGTGGTTTTGAATTTTCATTATGGTTCTCTTTGTCAGCCTCAACTAGATTTGTCAAATGTGAAAAGTGTCATCACTTTTTCGTGGTGCTATCGGAAACAGACACCAGAAAGAGTCTGAATAAAGACCCTGAATCAGCTGCCGAAGCTGTGAAGCTGGCTCTGCAGAAAAAACCCCCACCACCCCCCAAAAAGGTACTTGTTTATCATGTTGACATTTAAATATATATATATTATTAAAATGATTATTATCCTTGTATAAGAACATTTATTTAGCTATCAGACTAATAATTAAAGTGATTTTTTAAAAACTAGATCTATGCCTATCTCGACAAGTACGTTGTGGGTCAGACTCATGCCAAGAAGGTGCTATCGGTGGCTGTGTACAACCATTACAAACGCATTTATAATAACTTGCCTGTCGGCTTCAGACAGAACCAGGCAGAGGTGGAAAAACAGGGCTCTCTTACACCCCGAGGTTTGGACCACTTTTATATCTAAATGTAACATATAAGCATGTGTAATAATGGGGTTCAGTAGTCAATTGATCAGGGGTCATGACAAGCTGTTATTAAGCTGTTATTGAGCACAAATTGTTTGAATTATAAAAGCCTTTGTAACTTTTTAACCTTTTGCATTTTTATAAACGAAAAGAAAGATTTTCACATTTCTAAAATACTTCAGTGACATTTTCTGCCCCTTTAGTTCTTTGTAAAAATGGTCAAATGAAAAAAAAAACACTTGCTGAATTAATGTGTTGGATTTAGATTTAAAAACATAATTTTGGGCTAATTATGTTGGCCAGCTCACAAGAACCAAGACTACCTGTTTGTGATTTGGCATTTGCACAATTGTTTAAAACATCCCAAATGCGAAAGAAAGTCTTGAAGCGGAACGTGTAAATAATGGCTTTGTAAATCTCCCACTTTCTCTGTAGAGATAGAGGTAGAACTAAGACGTCGGGAGGATGAGTACAGATTTACAAGTAAGTGTTTTAGAAATGCCTTAACCCTTATAACTGCTCATTATTGCTTTCCATAAATTAAATCTACAATTTGTGTAAACATGCGGCAAGACAGAATCCTCACGCTTTTCTTTTTTTCCCCTTTGATCTAATTTCTATTAAGACTGAAACAAATATTATTATGAACATCATCTTCAATTAATGCAAGAACCTACAATAAAGTGGTTTAACCAGTGTGACGCTGTAGTGCAGAACTACAGTTAATCTATCTTCATGCAGACTATGATGTAATTTTTAAGAATATGTTGGCATGTAAACAAAGCAGAACCAGTAAAATGTGAGCATGTTTTACAAAACCACGTACAGAATATCAATCTGCTCTTTAGTTAATATGGAGTGAGCTAATGTTAGATCTTATTATAAGCGAATGCAAAAAAGAAACAAGTAAATATTTAAGAAAGTTGATTTCTATATAGCCCGATTCTGTAATTTTGTTATTTACTGACATTTTAATTAATTTCAAATGCAGTATTATGGCACAAATCTTACTAAACAATGGGTAAAATAATGGCAGCTCGATTAAGAAGACATTTAAAAAAAACTGAAGTGATTTCCTTGTTTTATTGATGATTATTTGATTATTTGAGTCATTCTTATGATTGCAGTCCTAGTTCCACTTATTCTTTATTGTACAAATGCCAAACCACAGAGGGCAGTAGGGAGGTTTGAGAGTCATCAGTAAAGATTTATTTCTTACAATTTTGTATTGATCCTTCAGGAATTATTCCAGCCATGAGTGTGATTTTCTACACAGATCATTTACATTGTCCATATATATATTAATATATTTTTTCCCACAGTATATACACTGGCTTATTTTTTGTGTCTAAACTTTATTGCAGAGCTGCTGCAGATTTCAGGAATCGGCCCTCATGGTAATGCTTTAGGAGCCTCTATGCAGCAGCAGGTGAACCAGCAGACCCCTCAGGAAAGAAGAGGAGGGGATGTGCTTGACTCCACCAACAATGAAATCAGGCTGGAGAAGAGCAACATTCTAATGCTGGGACCTACAGGCTCTGGTATGACAAATAAAATTACAGACATAGATGCTTTACAGTGGCAAAGATTTTCCCTTTATAGTCAAAGCATTTTATAATTTTTCCACTCCAGCTCTGCTCTGGATTTTATTTTTTTCACTCGGCGCTCCCTCCTTGAGTACTCTTCTCTGTCAAGAGAAAAAAAACAACAAACCATGTTGTAGTAATTAGCAGACAAGACTGGATTAATGTGTGCTGTTTGTATAGCTTAGTGGGTATCAAGAAAATGTAATTAAAATTACAGGCTGGAATTTAGAACTGACTGGAACATGACAGTGATTTTTAGGCCACAACTCCTATCCTGAGACATACGTAGCGGTCACACCTCCAAAACTGAGACAGACAGACTGACAGTCTGAATTTCATTCACACGAACTGTAATACTATATAGTAATTGAAAGGTTGGGAAGTTCTAACTTGCGTATGTACTTGTATGTAATCCAAAATGTCACAGTCACAAGATTCTTATATTATTAATATTAATTTATTGCATGTTTGGGGACTGAGGTGCTCTTGAATGTCTAAATAAAGGCCACAATAAATGTTTAAAAAGGCTGCAAATAATGTTTGTGCCTGTGTGATTGATGTTTATGTATAGGCTGAACCAGCAGTACAACCTAAATATTTTTTTAGTGTTTACATTTTAGCAAAACAAGTTTGTATTCCTATTTCAGGAAAAACGCTTTTGGCTCAAACTCTTGCTAAATGCCTGGATGTTCCATTTGCGATCTGCGACTGCACTACTCTCACTCAGGCCGGCTACGTAGGTGAGGACATTGAGTCGGTTATTGCAAAGCTGCTGCAGGATGCCAACTATGTTATTGAAAAAGCTCAGCAAGGTAAATAGAAAAAAACATTAGCGAATTATTTGCTCATGTTTGTAAATAATTGTGATATAAAACAGTGTGTAGGTGTCCTTAAGGCCTGGCCTTTGAATTCAGTTATGTTGTATTCCATTCTAAAGGCATTGTTTTTTTGGACGAAGTTGACAAAATTGGCAGTGTGCCTGGAATCCATCAGTTGAGAGATGTAGGTGGTGAAGGTGTGCAGCAGGTCAGTGGAACTTTTCAATAATAATCTCCAGCAAAAGTTTGATTAATTGCTGTTTAGTCTCATGTTTTCACTGACCGGAACGGATTCTTTATCAGTGAGTCTTGATAGAGGCTTGATCTGCTTTTGGTGCTTTATTTGATAGGGATTACTGAAACTTCTGGAGGGCACAATTGTAAACGTTCCAGAAAAAAACACCAGGAAGCTGAGAGGTGAAACTGTTCAAGTCGACACTACAAACATCTTATTTGTGGCGTCTGGTGCATTTAACGGGCTGGATCGTATTATCAGCAGAAGAAAAAATGAGAAGGTTGTGCTTCATAGAAATTCTATTATAGTGAATATTTTTAGACGTATTTAAATCACAACCATATTTTTTACATAAAATATATATCCTATGTTGCCAAAAGTCTGTGATCAAACAACCACACACTCTCACACTTACATCTATGGGAAATTTAGAATCACCAATGAACCTAACAATGACTGTGGGAGGAAATCGAAGTACCTGGGGTAAACCCACACAAGCACGGGGAGAACATGCAAACTTCACACAGAAATACCTCGGAAACTAACCCATGCCCACCTTGCTGAGAGGCAAATGTGCTAACCCCTACACCACCGTGCCACCCTGTGATCTAAATACACTGGAAAAACTTGCACATGACCATAACCTCGCTGAACACATTTAACCTCACTGAACACAAACGTTTGGCAATATGGTGAACTTTAAGTAGCTATTCATTAGTATCTTGACATCGTTAATTTTATATTCATGTCTTTAGTATCTGGGCTTTGGAGCACCAAGTAGTCTGGGTAAAGGCCGGAGAGCTGCCGCTGCAGCCGACGTCGCCCACATGACGGGTGGTAAGGCGGACGCCATAGCTGAGATTGAGGAAAGGGACAGACTCCTGAACCACGTTGAGGCACGTGACCTCATAGAATTTGGCATGATACCCGAGTTTGTGGGCCGCCTGCCTGTAGTGGTGCCACTCCACAGCTTGGATGAAAACACGCTTGTCCGCATCCTGACCGAACCTCGCAACGCAGTAGTGCCCCAATACCAGTCTCTCTTTAGGATGGACAAGGTATTGGACCCACGCTCTTTTTATTCATTTAATGTTTTGAGTAATATTCAACAGTACATATGATCACACTAAATTTATTTCTATTTTAAAACAATTTATAATCATTAGTTTTCTTTAAATAGCCTCACCTTGTTGCTAGTAGATCCTTGCAGCAATTTAAAAATATTATATTGAGAGAGAATGTTAAAATCTTTATTTTTATGGCACATTTCATGCATGGGGGAGTAGTTTAAAGTGCTTTACATTAGAGGAATTTGAATCATTAAAATCATTAAAAAGCCTAATATAAAAATATACATTGTAACATTTTTAATCATTGTCATTTTAAAATGTTACATTTTGTTTTCTGCTAGCTATTGTACAGCACATGCAAATGATGCAGTTAATTTAGGACGTCTTTAGTTCTGCATTTACTTAATAACATATATGTTTTAAATCTTGATTACAAACTGGCTGTAGGGAACTCTTGGTAACTTACTGGATCTTAATGATCTGTTCGGTGTATATTCAGTGAACATGTCTGCAATGTATTCAGTTTCAGGTGCATTATTGATGCCAGTGATATAGGTGTTGGGCTTGTTTCATTTTAGAAATGTCCTTTTATTTTTGTTAGTTTGATTTTAAATTCGAATGGTTATTTAGAACATGATATCGTGTTGGTTAGTTGTTTAAAACTGGTTAATTATTTAATTTCTTTCTTCCTTCCTCCTTCCACTCTTCACTCCCAGTGTGACTTGTCTGTGACCCCTGATGCGCTGCGGGCTATTGCGAGAATGGCGCTTGAACGGAAGACGGGAGCCCGAGGACTTCGATCGATTATGGTGGGTGCTTAATTTCGTCTGCTTGTTCATTAGTTTTTCTTATTGGGTTGTTATTGTTAATGGTTGTGTCGACCTTCTACAGGAGAAGTTGTTATTGGACCCAATGTTTGATGTCCCCCACTCAGACATTGTAGCTGTGGAAGTAAACGAGGAAGTGGTACAAGGAAAAACATCCCCTCAGTACATTAGGTGAGGGCACTGCTAAGCAGAAAAACTTCTACTAAAGGGATAAGTACAATTCATGTAATTAAATACGTGATCTGAACCTCATAAACAACTATGCGTTCAAGATGGTTTTGTATCTATGAAGGTAAGGGATAGAGAATGTGGGTAATAAGGCAATTTTTAGATATGTATCTACAGAACTATTTCAGCCATATAACTTTTTAGGGTGTGGGAGAAAAATAATGAACGACGTGGCAGTGTAATAAAGCCTGATTTACCAACTATAAGGATGATAATATTATAATAACTTCAAAAGGTTTATTTCTTTAATCGCACTAATAGGTGATACATGCTTTTAAACAATTTTTTGGGTTGTTTGTTTACAGTTGGGTTGAATCCTTGAAATGATTTTGTTCCTGTTATTGTTTATGTAAAGAGAAGTAAAAAGTGGCAAAATACACGCATGCCTTGAATCCCAGCTAAAATTATTTTAAATACACTAGGGCTTAAAACATTAGGATAATTACATTTTAATTCATCCATGCTTACAATCAAATGCAGTCTTAAACAAGCAGGGGAAAGTGAGCCCAATGTGAGCCCAAAATAAGTTTAGGGTCATTACATCATGTACAGTCAGTACATAGAACGTTGTTCAAAAACGAAATATGATTAACTAAAATATGAACTAAATACTCCTAAATGAAATCCAGCTAATACCCAGTGGCTTTATCTTATCCACAGAGCACCAGCTAAGGAGACGGCAGAGGAGGAGTACGACTCAGGAATAGAGGAGGACAACTGGAATATATTTCAGGCTGATGCAGCCAAAAATTAAAATTTTTACAGTTCTTCATCAGAGTATCAGATGCTGTCACTGTTAATCCAGCTTCAGTTTTGTGAATTGTGAATAATTATTTTAATAAGTTTATTTCAGTGAGAAGCAGTGGTGCCCCGTCTTATCTGGGTAAGGGCAGTGTAAGAGCAGGTTTACTATCCAGCCAAGCAAAGACGATAATTGTCAATTAAACCGCAAAAATAATTAGATTAAATATGCTTGATTGATATGAAATCCTGCACCCTGCCCTTGGTAGACAAGACCGGACAACTGAACTGACGACTGGCCCTAAACACTGTTTTCCACCGCTAGCTCCTTTGGGAGCTAAACTGTAAGTAATGTCGTTTTGTTGTGACACGGTTACTGCAATTAAGTCCTTTCACCTCTGGCGCCAAGAGTAAAACACGTATCTCTTCTGTCTGCTTGTGGAATTTGATTACAGCCTCAAATCACTTTCTTCCTCAGACCAGTTTCACTGTTCTGCAGTTTTATTAATCCAGAAGGTTTGCTGAACCAAAACATTCAAAAAATAAAGAATACATTTTGATTGTCTTCCATTTGCTCTTTCTTATCTGCTTAAATTTTGTCTTAGCTTTAACCACACGGCACCATTTATTGGTTTTGTGGAACTAAGTTTACATTGCAAGTAGAACGGAGTAACACAGTCAGCTTATTTAACGGTTTCGCATGTGGAACCGGGAAATCCTTAGGTGTCGGGGTGTGTGCCATGCATTTTTAATTTTCTCACTGATGCACATCTGGTAAAAAAAAGCTGCTCCATTAAGTGTAGGAGCAGATTATGTCTAATTCCGGGTCTAATAATCAACTGCTGAAAAATTAGTGTTTTCATTTTTAGATGCCACGTGTGGTATCGTTTCATAAGGCTGTTTCTTGAACAAAACTTTCAGCCCTTTGAATGGAGCCTTTCTAAATGACTCCGGGTGAAATTTGTCTCTCATTAGGATATTGTATCAATGAATACATTTTACAGTACTGTGTGACTGATTATTATAATAGCTGGTGTAACAGAATAAGACTGTTGTGTGAGCATGATCTCAGATCAGACTGTTGTTTTAACCTAATTGTTTATCAGTGAAAATTTACTTTAGGGTCTGATATTATTAAAATATATTAACAGTTTAATTTTGCAACATGTTTCGTCTCCTCGATTATTTTTTCGGGGGGTTGGATGGTGTAAAAAAACAGTGTAAAAGATTGTTTTTTGCTTATCTGTTTAATAAAAGCCCACTTCAACAACAGCCTGCAGTCTGAGAATATTAATGAGAGATGTGTTAATTAAAAACTCAGAGTTTCAATGACTGAAAACTCTAGAATAACTATTATTTTATATTATTATAATAATCGCCAAAATTAAGAAATTAGAAGTGTATAAATCTCACTGGGACAACATACAAAGGTAAACTAGATCAAAATAATTGTAATGACAAAAACATGAATCGAACAGTAGCGATGGGATGATAGTGGAAAACAAATCAGGCTATGAAAAACAAAAATATCAGGCAAAAGGGGGAATTTAACAGGTGGCAATTACAGTAAAGCTTTGGGATTCAGTGAGTCTTCTCCTTTCAGCTGATCCCATTTAGTGGGTCGCCACAGCGAATCACCCGTCTTCACCTCGCCGTATTTTCTATAACCTTCTCACTCACACCCGCTAGGGGTGGCCTAGTGGTTAAGGGGAAGGGGTGGCCTAGTGGTTAAGGTGTTGGATTGAAAGAAAGACCAGGGTTCGATTCCCAGCACCACCAAGCCACCACTGTGGGTTCCTG
>JAOTQW010000004.1:4327513-4341469 GCA_026260075.1 Sisor rabdophorus | reverse complement strand
TAATCCTGTGTGAGCGCTATTTGCAAATGTCAGAGGTTTTTATTAGGATCTTCCCTAAAGCCCCTCAGAACTACACAGATGCATAAAATTTCAAATTATGGCTAAAGCACAATTTATCTAACTTTACAACTGAATTATTTCATCCTTTTGGACTTCAGGATTAATTTATCAAAGTGTATTGTTTTCGGAAATTCTCTTCTGGACTCCATAGCCCTGGCGTCAATGCTGGATTGATGGAATTGAACTAGAACATCTGCTGGCTCCAGCAATGTTTAATTATAATTAAAAACCAGCAGATGGATAAACACACAGATTGGGTGCTAATGTTTTTTCAATCACCTTAGAGGTCCACTATCAACATGGCTGCCAACATGAAAGGTTAGTTTAAATTTAAAAAAAGTAGTACTGGGAACATGACGTTCAACTTGACATCACAGTATAAATTCTTCACTGTTAGCAGACGTCTGTTCTTCATACCAGCTCCCTAAATGCAAGAACACAGTTTAGATTCTTTGCCATAAATGTGAGTGAAGAGCCAATTGTATTTGTTATCTGATCTGAAAAAAGCTTGTGGAAGCCTTTTATGGAAATAGTAATGCTGTGTTCATTCAAGATCTCCCTCAGACTTTTCTTTGTCCATCCAGAACCAACATTCAGTGTTAGATGAGAGCGATTGGATAAGACTGTTGAGTTTGGCTGGAGTTTTGATTTACCCCTTGAATGACTTTATTGAGGTTCTCTCAGTCATCAAAGTGCAAAACCATAGTTTATATACAGTGGGATTCAAACTGCATTACGGCATATCTTGGGTTCATGCTGTGTTATATACTTTGGCGTTTTGACAAAATTTTTACACAGGAAACAGCATGAATTGCCTCATTTGGTATATCAAACATGGGGCTCCTCAAACATCTTGGCAACGTCAAATATTATTTTAATGCCTTTTAACTATATGTTCTGCTGTTTAGTTTAAAATATTAACTTTAGTTATGGCGGCATGTTGGCACAATGGTTAGCACAGGCACCTTACAGCAAGATGCTTTGATTCCTGGGCAAGGGGTATTTGCATGTTGTCCCGTGCTTGCGTGGGTTTACATCTGCTACTTTGGTTTTCCATTGGTGATTCTAAATTGCCCATAGGAAGCGTAGCTCCAGAAGTGGCTCTAGAAGATGAATGAATGAACTCATCCTGAATAAGATTGAGTGAAATGTCTCTATTGTTTATCTCTTGTATTGACAGTATTGCTTCAGTCTGGAGAACTGGGTTCTGACAGGAGTACAGGGTGGCTACGGTATACCGAACACACAGTCCTGCAATGCATCCTCTGAAATGACAGCGTCTTGTCCTCCATACTGGATGTTCTTTACAAGTCCTCGGCAGAGGAGGTTGGCTAGCCGCTGGTGCAGTAACTTTTGGGAACAAAATCCATGTCGGCGTAGTGGCTACGTCACAGCAACTCATTTTCACGCTATGAATGACAAAGTCATGTTTAATATTTCTAATTCGGATGATAATGACGATGACGATAATGATGATGATTCAACAAGAACAAAATGGCACCGCTTTGTCAGACAAGAGCTAGACATGAAAGGCCTGCAGTCTGGTAGTGCTTCTCATTTCAACTTGCCTTCATGTTGCGGTGTCTCCTTACAGCAGAACTCTCAAATCCGTCAGTGCTGTCTAACAAATCTAAAAGCACAGGAAATGAACCTATGGAAAATACACAATCATGAAGATTCTGTTTATGAGAGTTTGGAAAGCCACATGTCATCCATCACACAGGTTAGAAAGCACGTCTATTGGCTTAATTTAAATTATGGTTTGTGTCTAAAACATTTATTGTTTTACGGTCACTTATACTTGAATATCACATCCATCCAATGATTTTCTTGATATCAGTTTTCTAGACTTTTATCTGATCCTTAAAGCCTGTAATCACTGCTCGCATAATGAGCTTTCATCATAGGGAACTAAGGAACCAACAAGACTCATAGGATTAGGATATTTTACTCACCAGTATAAGCAGTGTACTAAATTTATTTACTCTTAGGATTAACCTTTAGGCTATTTTTGGCTGGTAGTGTTAGCTATTGATAGTGCTGACTTGCATGTGACATAATTCTACCAGCTTTTTTCACTTAATCAATTTACATTTCTTAGCTGTTTCCTAAAGATCGAAGTGGCTAATAATAACAAGTGTAAAGACTTTTCCTGGAATCTGCCCAGCTGCCACGAGTTGGTAAGGATTAGCACATGAAAAAGAACTATTATATGTCATTCCCACCAAGGCTAGGTTTTAAGGTCAGCACTGAGGTAAAATATCAACTCTAAAGGTCTATGACATCACGCGCATACTATGTTTGACACAAAGAGAACTGTGGGATTTTATAGGATGAGTATAGAAGTGGGTATAGAAGATGAATGAACGAATTTTTAAAAGTCCATGTCCGTCATAACTATACAGAATTAGTTTCATTCACTCATAAATTCATCTTCTATAACCACTTATTCCCGAGCTCGGGGTCACAGGGTTTGGCTGGAGCCTATCCCAGTGCATGTAGTGCAACCTAATACACATGTTTTTGGACTATGGAAGGAAACCGGAGTACCCAAAAGGAAACCCACACAAGCGAGTGGAGAACATGCAAACTTTGCACAGAAAGACCTAACAGCAAACAATTAAAATAATGTTTAGCTAAAACATTAACAGTGCAATATAGGCACACATATTTGGAAATACCTGTTATTTAATTAGAATCAACACTAGCATTTCAGCAGTTTCTCAGTTATTTTGAATTTCTAGGAAAAATCTGTTTTTTTGTAGAAACTTACTTTTCCTCATTAGTAATGTTATCCCTTCAGTCTTCTGACCTGAACCCCATCATGCCCTTGGCCCCCACACGGCCTCTTGATTCCCATGAAACAGCCTATGATTCATCTGTGGAACTGCTCTCGGCTCTTAGCCCTGAAGAACAGCAGCTCTTTGAGGCTGTGATGGAGCATGGATACCCACTACGTACAGCAATCAACGCAATGCAAAAAACAGGCTATCGAAGCCCAGAGCAGGTCAGTGGGGTCAGAAGAGAAATGCTTAATAGCCATTGTTGCAGGATATAGGTAGAAACAACTATCAGTAGGGCTGCAAAAGCTGGCATTGCTGTACCCCTGAACAAGACCCTTAACCATCAACTGCTAGTACCACATGTCAGAAATTTTAAATGATATACCTTGAAATGGCAGCTACAGGATGGTATACCTTAAAGTGGAAGCTTGGCTTTAGTGCAGACTATTTTTTGAGCGACTCTGGAATATGAACACAAACCGTATGACCAGGTAGATCTTCAGTCTGATAGAGTGATTTTGATACTTTTCACTATTCAATGGCTTAGATTAAATCTACCCACAATATATCTGGTAACTATTTAGAGGGAGGTGGTAGCTTAGTGGTTATGTTGTTGGACTGCTTACTGGAAGATTGTGGGTTTGATTCCCAGTAGCACCAAGTGACCACCGCTGGGACCCTGAACCCCAATTGCTTGGCTGTATAAATAATTAAATGTAACATCCTCTGAATAGGAGTGTCTGCCAAATTCTGAAAATGTATTTATATTGTAATTGCCCACGGAACATTCTCTTTGGTCTTCCAACTAGTAACTTTCAATTTATTTTAACCTTTGAACCAACAATAATGAAATCAATCAACTTATTAACAAATAATTGACTTACTAGAATTATGGCCAAACATGCACAAGGATCCTATTTCTCAGATTTCATGGCAACTCTTTAGACTACTAAAGCATTTGGCCACAACTCAGATATAGAAATATTTATTATGCTGCCCTCATTCCGACCTCTCGTGGGTGCATTTCTCAAATCTTTATATCATACGGTACAGACAGTACCAAAATCCATTTTTGTGATTAAATCCTTAGAATATCACATGGGAGTTAACAGAAGGTTTGTGTAAAATGAGGTCATTAAATAAGGTCCCCTGCCAAATTGCTGCCAAATATTTTATTTACTTATAAATGTTGGATTTTCAGTGTATACCTCAGTGAAGCTTCTTTTTCAGAAAACATCTGGAAATAGGTAATTAAATCTAATTCTGCTAATGACGAGTATATACATATGGCATACCACAGCTAAATAAATACCATATCTCCCTAAAGTTTCCAACAGCAGCAACTGTTCCTAGTGTCATTTTCCGAGTTGATAGAAATCAGCTTTAGCAATGATGCCGGTCCATTTACCTTAAAAGTAGAGTTTTAAACAGTGGGAGACCTGAGAGAGAAGTTCTATAATTTTGGGGCAACAACATAATCTGAATAATCTGCCTGCACAAAAGAAGAGCAATAAAGAAAGGATATGTAAAACAGGAGCCAGACAGTGCAAAGCTTTAAAAGTAAGCAGAAAAATCTTAAACCTGATCTCATAAGTCACTAGTAGCCAAAAGTGGCTCAGCTACATCCTGGCGATGTAGGCCAAACGTTTAGTTTGAGTGAGAATACGAGCGGATTAGTTTTAAATATATATTGTAATTTGGCAATGAAGGTAGCTGGTTAGCCAATGAAAAGGGCGTAAAGTAATAAAGATGAGATAAAATAAAAGCATGGATGAGAGATATAGCATCTTTGGCACTAATGAAAGAACAGAGCAGGGAGGGTCAATAGAAAAAGAACCATATTCCGGAGATTTCTAAAAATGCTGCATGCAGAGGTTTTGTTACTTTGATTGTGTATGTAAGGACTGCACAATAAATGTCATCTACAAAAAAATAGTAACCAAAGCCATGACACTTCACTAGGGTCTTGCATGGCTGTAATTATCTATTGGGGGACATATATATAGCATTTATCCAGCATCGGCACTGTATTTGAATCAGCTTTTAGAACTCAAGAGTTTGTGGGGTAAGTACAAAAACATAAGATAAATAAATAATTTCCTACAGATCCTGAGTTACCTGGTTGCATTTGACCATCTGTGTGGACTTGGATATGATGAGACCCAAGTAGAGGAAGCTCTGGAAATGTTTCAGAACAGTGAGACAAAGGCGGGTTTTTTTCTTGAATATTTTTATTACATTAATAAATGTTTATTAATTAAAAAATGTTTTTACACTCTACTGCTTAAATAAAACTTCTTTATAGCTGCTTATATAAAATCACAAGACTTACGTTTGTGCATGTGCTTTTAGGCCAAAGAGTTTCTTCATCTTCTCACTCAGTTTCATGAGATGGGCTTTCAGCAGAATGCTATTAAAGGAGTCCTGCTGATGCATGGGAACCACCGTGATCATGCCCTAGAGGAGCTTATGATGCATGTTACCTAATTAACTCAACTGTACATGACACTTCTCGATACTGATGTTGTTACAGTTAAAGCTGAGAACTGGTGCCCTGATGGACCCACTGTGTACTGTTCTTATAACATAAGAACATTTATAACATAAGCAATCTGTTTTCAGCAATGATATATTGATATTTATTGATTTATCTAATCTCAAAACATTTTTTTCTAAACCAGAACACACGAAGTTTGTGAACAACTTACCAGCACATGCTTGCCTTTTAAAAAGTTGCCACAAAGTTCTCTGGCATAAGATTCTTGAACCATGCTCCTGGAGAGCGAGCTATCTGTCTGTAATTAACAAGTAACCCCAAACACCAAGATTATCCAGTTCAGGTTTTTGTGTTCCAAAGTGACTGTTAAACTGTTGGGGAGCCCTGGTCTAGAAAACCTTTCCAGCATGACAATACCCTTCAGCTCCTTGAGCTCTATGAAAATATGGTTGGTGTGAAAGAACTGGAAGAACTGCACAGATCCCTGAACTCAACTGCTGTATAAACTGTGTCACTGACTGCATCCCAGATCTCCTCACCCAAAATTAGTGCCTGATTGCACTACACAAAATCTTCAGGTCTAAATTCCAAAAGCAGAAACTGTAAACATAATTACAGTTAAACTGGGAATAAAAGTTGATTAGAAAGTTATATCTTGTAAATGCAGAAATACATAAATAAAATACATTAAAATTCCTAGCAGTCTGTAGATGTTTGCTCTGATAACAAAATAATCAATTAAAATACTAACTAATGCTATTTAACTTTAATTTTTATTCATTTATCTTCTAACTCGCTTATTTTCTAGTTCGGGGTCACAGGGATCTGCTGGAGCCTTTCTTAGCACACATAGAGCAATAGGCAAGGGTACACCCCGGACAGGTCGCCAGCCCATCGCAGGGCCACACATAGACAAACAACCACACACACTCACACTCACGCCTATGGGCACCAATCATCATAAAGCAGAAAATATTTTTTAAAATAACTTGTTCTGAATTCTACATTCTAAGAAAGTAATTTAACTGTAGTCAGTAATAGCACTCCACCGAAGAATTCGAATGAAAATGAGAGGAAGCAGTAAAGAATTGGCCATTTGTCAAATCTTCCTTTCCCAGAGTCTCTTTGGTTTCTTTTGGCAGTCTCAGGAGAAAAGTCCACATGGAGCCAATTCTTGGAAATCCTGTCATCTCTTTTTTTGTCCTCCATTTGTTGTCCTCGATGGTATATTCCACTGTTGCTCTCCGGTTCACCGTGAACACAGAATCACCTCTCACCACTGCTGTAAATAAAGCTCCTTTGCTGTTCTCATACTGTCCTGGCATGGTTGTCCACTGACCCGAGGACAGGCTATAACAGTCGATCATGCATCTTAAGAAATCATCGCTTGGCCCGTTCCTCATAACATATAAATTGTCTCTGTGTGCCACCATACAATGGCCATAGCTTTGATGTCTTATTAGTGTGGTCACTAGAATCCACTCATTCCTGTCTATTAAATATTCATAGATCTCTGTGGCATCTTTTGGTTTCCACAGACAGACGAATAGTCGACCCATGGTCTTGGTGCAAGGTACAGCAGAAGCAGGTCTTGGAAGGTGAGCACCAAAACTCCAAGTATCTTTGGAGACGTTATATTTTTCTACAGATGATATGGCAGATCTTTCAAACTCTCCACCAATCACATACAGAGAGCCTTCATGTCCCACTAAGGTACAGTTATACCGGAGCTGTTGTGGGCCTGAAAATGTAGTCCAGGTATCTTTGGTCACATCATAGCAGAAGCCTGAGTCCACAATTTTTTTGCTAATGTCATACACACCACCAACAATAAAAATCTTGTTATCGAGGACCGTTACCCCAGCCATGGTGGTACTAGTGTCAAGGGGAAGGTGAGTGAGAACTTTCCAGTCATTTTTATCCTCGTCAAGGTAACATACTGTCCTCATAAAATCCTGAAGCAGCTTGATGGTGGGTGAGTGGCTCCCGATAGTGACATATGTACTAGGGATGCGAGATTCAACATAATCAATAAGCTCTTTCGGCAATAGCTGTACATCCTCCTTGAGGTCTTGGTACATATCACGAATGAACGAAGCTGCACATTGAAACAGTTCCCATAAGCCAAAAATGGCAGCTGAGTGATAAAGGAGGATGCAGTTATCAGAATTGACGATGTTTACAAGATGTTTAACAAGACATTTAATCTGCAGGAAGGCAGCACACTCTACAGCCTCAACAATTTCATCACTGTCAAGAAAAGGTCTCTCACCATGAATCACTCGGAGTGCCAGAAGAAAGCCACGAGCACTCACTACCTGAAGACATAATTCCTCCTGCTTGCATTCTTTCATTCCTGATTGGAAAAGTGCTCTGAAATATTCGCAGTTGTTTTCCAGAAGGGTTTTGTTCACTGTGAAAACACTGCCAGCCAACTTCACTCTGACTGCTGCTTTTTCACAGACTTGAGCTTGACAAACCACCTCAGCAAGCCGTAACTCTGAGCCAGCACAGCCGCCAGCCTCCATCACCACAACCCGTAATTTTCATTGAAACGTCTAATGGAAGTGAAATGAAGATCATGTCACTGCAGACACACAACCAACCTTGCTCTTGCCAAGACAAATGCACTTGACTGAGTTAACACTGATTGTGTTTCCTTTAACGGTTACAAGAATAGAATTGGCTATACATAGAAGCAAATGCACTGCATGGGTTTCATACATCATTGGAAATGGAGCCAGACATAGAGACTCATGATTGAGCCCCTTGTGTTCTTTACGGGAATGCAGAGAATGTAAATATGACACTAACAGGTGCGCTTCTTGGGGCCACAACAAAAGTGTGACAGTCAATATCATGCTTTGTTAAATTTCAGACATACAAATTGTTTCACTCATATTTCCAAGTTATACCTAATGTCATATTAGCACGGTAGCCTCACAGCTAAAAAGCCCCTGGTTTGATTTCCGGGAAAGTGTTTTTTTTGTGCGGAATTATCATGTTCTCACTGCGCTTCTGTGGGCTTGCTCCAGGTTCTCCGGTTTCCTCCCACAGCTCCGGCAGACCCCCGTGACCCAAAGGTTCAGGAATAAGCGGGTATAGAAGATAAATAAATGATGAATAATTGAATTTAAACTTTGCAAGTCAGTATTACTGGTCACTGGTTTGGAAGTAGTGAATAAGCCAGACTAAGAAAAGCTAGTTATCTTCTGGGTTAGATGAACTCTTTTCACAATGTCCGAATTTCTCCTCCTTTAATTTCTTCTGTTAGCAATCTGCCACTGCTAATATAAATTAAGTTAAATGGGCCATTAGTACTGATTCTGAAGGCTTCGGGCAGATTAAATTAAAAGGGCTGCACATAGCAACTGAAATCTGACTACACGGAAAATCTCACTTCCACGTACACATACTGGAAGCAGCGCAGCAAGAGAAGCGCTATGAAAAAAAGTTAGGAATAAATTAATACAATTTAGGAGAGATAATATTATAATTTAGGTTGTAAATGTAAGTAAGTGCTTTTGATAGAATTTAGGCCAACAGAGAAGGCATTTCTATAAATCAGCAGGTTCTTTAAAAGTCCAACTATTTCATCTTGAACCCATACCAAAAACACAGGCCAGTAAAAATGTGATCACAGTAATATCAGTTTGATGTATTATTCCACAGCCAAATAAGTGGATAACTGAATTAACCTACTTATTTTCAGCTCCCAATAAAGTAAAAATTGGTCTAATTTCTGTCATAATCTTTTTTTTTTTCCTGAAAAGCAAAATGTGTATACTGGGCTGGGTAAAGACTAATACTTTAAAGACATTTTATTAAATAGGTCATAAAAAATTACCACCAGATCCTGTAAGATTTCAATGGATTACATAAAACATAAAGCACGAACATAAGGAAACATTAAATATCAATAAAAAATACGCTTTGTAATGGTCCTTTAAAGATAATGATAATTTTTAAAGTTATGATGATACTTTTTTCCACAGTTTCTATTATACTTATAGTGGTTATGGAACCATAGTGGTATCCCATAAAACCACTTGGCTCGTTTCCATACTTTCCAGCAGGGTTTAAACAGTTTGGGTTTTTTTCCCAAGGAACAGAACATTCACATGATTATTTTTGGGTAAAGCAGGCAGTGACCCCAGATTGCTTTCTTCCTTTTAGAGGTGCGGTTTCCAGATGGTCAGACACAGGCAGACTCCAGCCTACACTGCAGCCTGAACTTTTAAGTGCTGCAGTTTTTAGAGTCTCCAGCTCTTAGACATTGGGGGAAATTATTGATTTTAACTGCAAACTTTTTCCAACTATATCTACACCTCAAAAAGGATTGCAAGGTTTGGGACTTGCTTGTTGTTAAGAAATGCTACCCACTGGAATAGCATAAGAGGATGCAGCTGTTTTTCCAGAGAAACATCTCCATGGATCTTACCCAAAGCATTTAGTGAAAGCTGACAAAAAGCTGCGAGAGCATGTAAGCTGTCTGTTTTAGACTAACTTAGATTTTTTTTTTAGATTTTTTAGATGCATTGTTGTGGTCCTGCTCAGGATGTCTATCATGTTTGGGAAAGCAAGGACATGCAACATTGTTCCTGAACACGAACCTGCAGAGTGCAATATTGTCATGCTGGGAGCCATGGGCTCAGGTAAATCAGGTAGGACAGTCATGACTGAATTTATTTTCTATCAGCATGCTTAAGATGTTTTATTTATATTTTTCATAAAACAATTAATTTCTAATACCTTTTAATATAGTCTATAGTCCTATGATTTTTTTTTTACTATTAGAATTTTTATCCTTAATCTTAAACTACGTGCGTGTGTTTATTAAGAGCACACTGGCTTTCCCATGGCCCTAAAGCAGCCTTATATAAGTGAAAGCAATTTGTGTTAGTCACAGGATGTTTGTTTTCTTTCGTCCTTGCAGCTCTCACTGTAAAGTTCCTCACCAAGCGTTTTATCAGCGAATATGACCCAAACCTTGGTAAGCTGGGCTGGTTATGTTTTTACATTAAACCCATAAAGTAGACTAAACATCTCCAGACATTTTGGTTACCTAATTATTAATGGCTTTAAGTCCACATAAATTGGACTGTTGCATGGAGAACAATTGGTCCAGTGTAATTCAGACAATTTGGGACGAAGTAAAAATACCCAATACTTCAAAGCTCATATGTTAACCTTTCAAAATGAGGTAATAAGCCCAAGTTCCAATACATCATTCTGCCATCATGCTTAAACCACAGCCTGGTATATCATCAGTCATATGGTAACCAGATGGACAGCTGAGACTAAACATTTATTCAATTCTGAAAGAGGATTTTTGGGCCATTGTATAACTGTAGGAAAATGGCACATGAACCAAACACACTTTTTTAATAAGTATAATGAGAGAAGACATGTAGAATTATCTTGGAAAAAAAACTTTTTTTCCATTATGTCTGTAGAGGATACTTATTCCTCAGAGGAAATAGTGGACCAGCAACCGGTTCTGATCAAACTAATGGACACTGCAGACCAGGTAATCATTTGCAGCATAAATTTTATTTATTTAAGTTTATGTAAATTGTTGCTTAAGCACACACAGATGTTTCGAGTACTGGAGGAATCAGACGAATTAATCTAATTTGGTTGAAACTGAATGAAAATGCTGAATAAGATAATCATTTATACTGGATCAATAAAGATTTTCAGTATAATTTCTAGCCTTTACATTTTTTTTACTTTATGATTATAGTAGTATACAGAGGTTTCATGCAGGTACTTCATTTCCAGAGTCATGTACTAGAAGCTGTTTGTAATCACAGATTTTCTGTGGTAAAATAGACGGGAGACTTTTATTGCCCCTGTGTAGGAGAAATTATACAGAAAATGGGACTTATTTTGGTTTACAGTTTGTTAAACAAGCTATTTGGATTTTCTTTTCTTTCTCAGGATGGACCCGTAAACTGTGATCGCTACCTGGCTTGGGCCAATGCATTTCTCATTGTCTACAGCATAGATAACAGGCTCAGTTTTGAAGTGTGTCAACGTTATGTGGAAACTGTGACACTGTACACCAAAGGCCTGCATCCTGAGGCACCTGTTGTTTTAGTGGGCAACAAGTTGGACATGGAGAGATACAGGTTTGACCTATCTCACTCAACTCAACTTAGTTACAATCATGACCCCAGTACCAGTATGGATTCATTCATCCATATGTAAAAACCCCATATAAGGATCATTGTAATATATTATATTATAATATATTGTGCCTTTGATTACTTTTTTATGTCTCTCTGTCACATCTAAGCCAAATGCTGTAAATTTAAGCATAGTTTACATGCAGTAAATAGTTTCTACTCATGTGTTAACATTACTGGTGTGGGTTTAATCCAGGTACACCGGTTTCCTCCCTCAGTCCAAAAACATGTACATTAGGTGGGCTGGTGATTCCAAATTGCCTACAGGAGTGTGTGTGTGTATGTATGTGGCCATGTGATGTGACCAGAGTGTAACCTTTCTGCCTTTAACCCTTAGAGAGCTTGGATAGACACCTATTACCATGAATTAGGGAATAAGCGGGCTAGAATAGAATTGAATGAACAAACTTGACACACTTAAATTGATCTCTTTTATACAACTGAGCAATTAGAAGTTAAGGGCCTTGCTCAGGAACTTAGCATTAGCAACTTGATCTTTTAATTAAAAGTCCAACACCATAAAAACTGAGGTACTACTTCTCTATCTTTTCCTGTTCCTTTTTTATTAACTGTGGTGCTGATTTTGGTACTGTTTTTCTTTCTTTCTCAGACAAGTGAATAAGGCGGATGGAGTGACCTTGGCTGCTCGATTTGGATGCTTGTTTTTTGAGGTATCCGCCTGCTTGGATTTTGTGTCTGTGCAAAATGTTTTTTATGAAGCCGTCCGGGAGGTAAGACGCGAAGCAGAGAGGAATCTTTCTCTCCGTTCCCTTTACATCAGTGAAGACAAAGCACCAGTCAGCCTATCCTCTGCCTCACTTCTTACACCCTGCTACAAGGAGCTGCCGACGCCCACCACAGCCAAGCTGGTGACTGTAAAGTCCTCGAGGGCCCAAAGCAAACGCAGAGCACCCACACTTACCCTTCTCAAAGGCTTTAAGATCTTTTGACTCAACACTTCCCCCTTTTGGTGCTGGGATATACTGTCAGTCTGGAAGACCTCAGGAATTGGCCTGCTTTGAAGATTAAAAGCACATAGCATTAAAAGCAAATACCTTTTTTAAAGCTATGACATTGAACTACATTAGACTTATTATTTTTTAATTGGTTTGTTAAGATGTTTACTTTTTAACTACCGTATTTTTTCAATATTACAGTTGTAGAAGACATTTAAGATATTTAAGTTCATTCATTCATCTCTATTCCTGCTTTTTCCCGAACTCGGGGTCATGGGGGTCTGCTGGAGCCTATCCCAGCAAACATAGGGCGAGAGGCAGGGGGTACAACCTGGACAGGTCACCAGTCCATCGCAGGCCACAGACACAACAACACGCACTCACTACTATGGGCAATTTAGAGTCATCAACCTAATGCACATGTTTTCGGACTGTGTGAGGAAACCAGAGTACCCGGAGGAAACCCACACAAGCGTGGGGAGGACATGCTAACTCCGCACAGAAAGACTCCAAGCCCGGGATTGGAACCCAGGACCTTTTTTGTTGTGAGGCAACCGTGCTAAGCACTACGCCACCGCGCTGCCTGATATTTAAGTTAAAATTACTTATTGCTTTTTAACTGAAGAAAAACTCTTAAATAGCTTAAATAAATTAAATAGTTAAAAGTAGAGATAAGCTAAAATTGATTTGTTTTTTATTTTTAAAATGATTAACACATAAACCATCTGCTAAATTGCTATTCGTTTTACTCTAGTTTTTGACTGTATGTACCATCAGTAACAATGGCCTGCTCAATACTGTATTATAATTGGCTTCTTTAAACAGAACAAAACAAGACTTATTTCTCTATCAGCATAAATAAAGGGGTCCGAAACTGAGGGTAACGTGCGCTGTAATCAAAGTGCATGTGGTGGTGTACCCTAAAACAGTTTGCCTACAATGATCCAGAGTCACTAGTGATAATTTTTGTTTACAATTTGCCAACAAAGTTTCATTATTTGCTGGATCCGGAGTAATCCCTAAATGTAAGTCATGAATTCAACCCGTATATGACAAATTTACTATAGAGCATCACAAGGCACAGACTGCTAAGAAGCTGGTGTGAAAGAAAAAAAAGGAATGAGGGAAAACCCACACAGACATCACACTGGGAATAATCCATCTCATTGTGTGTTTTACAAGATGCTTTCTTGACTTCCTTTCAAAATAAAAGGCAAAACTGTACAGGATAGTATAGTCCTACAATTGGAGATAAGGGATGTTGTGGGTCTATTGCTTAACAATTTCAGATAAAAGTACATACAAAAGTCTATATAACTCGGAGTCTGCTGGAGCCTATCCCAGGGGACATAGGGTGAGAGGGGGATACACCCTGGACAGGTCGCCAGTCCCTTGCAGGGCCACAGATGAAAAACCACACACTCTTACTCCCACTTCTATGGGCGATTTAAAATCACCATTGAACCTAA